>OY288109.1:108614311-108873402 GCA_958431115.1 Syrphus vitripennis | reverse complement strand
GGAAGGAAGAATCGAAGCATTACCGATGTCCCTGCATTTCGTTATTAAGAATTAAGCTTTGAGTGGAGTCCCGCAACCGTGAAGGTTACTTCCAGATGGACCCCTTAAGTCCGAGGCCTGGCCACATCCTTACTACCCTGCAAGATCACCTCAATGGTGTGCAAGCAAGGCAGTATCGCCCTGAAACTGAAATAAACATAAAGACAAAAACAACTGACAACTAGAATAAACAATTTGGAGCAAGTCAACCTAAAGACCACTAGTTGAAGTAGAAAACGAGTAGGCAGTTAGTGGGCTTACTCAAAACTATGTGGGAATTATAAGGACAACTTAAAACCTCCAAAAAAGAACGAATCTAATCCGAGGCCAGCTGAAATATAGTTAAACATTAATGCAACAATAATATAAGCATAAATATTTTATAAGGATATAAGGCTATACCTAAATAACTACAACAAGATTAAAAGGATATAGCAAGCTTTGGCGATTTTAACTTAAATAAAATTCTACTTTAGAGATATTATGATACTCAATTCCTTTAAAATTAACAAAAATCGAAATATACATTCTAATGCAAAATAAAATGCAAGAACAAGGTCGCCGAAAAAAAAGTCAGGGCCGGATTGGAAAAATTCGGGCCCCCACAAATGTTATTCTTTTTGTAACTTGGAGCCAGAATCCAACGAATGAAATTTTACCCGAATTGCACGATATTAGTTCGAGTACATAAAAAGAAAGAGCTTTTGTTAAGGAGAAATAAAATGTGTTTATTATTTATGTAATTAAAAAAACGAAATGAGAAAAAATCAATTCTTCTAGTCAAATTCAAAAATAAAAAAAATTACAGTCTAACATCTCTGTTCGGAGGAGTATGGAAGAGATCCTGTTTTTTAGAAAACAAAAACTAAAAATAAATACCTAATCGACTGAACTGGACTGGCAAATTGTTGTTAATGTATTCGTCGCTTGCAGATTTTTATGTGGCCGAAAATTTAACCTTGTTATTTCGTCTCAAACTCTCCTACTAAACCAAGCTCTAAATACGGATTATTTATGGAGATCTGATACAAAAACAACAGTCTATCTTTATTTATTTTTGATATTTTCTAAATAAGAAGATCTATGCCCCTGAATCAGAGTGTGCGACTATAATTTTTGAATTTTATGACAATCAACCTTTCTATCGCCAAAGTTTTATTCAGAAAAAAACAAATTTTATTATTAAAAAAAATATGTATAAAAAAAATATTTCTGTAATTTGAATTTCCAAGCCCCCTGAGAGTAAGACTGATGACTCTTTTCTAATCACCTATCGAAGAGGCTTCTTAATATTTTCTTTGTGCCACTAGAATTAATCGTAATTTCAGGCCTGATTAATATCATGAGTTCGATTTTGTCCAAGAATGCAAAATTTACCTCAACAACGATTTGTGTTTCACATAAGGTAATACATTTTCATTTTTTCATAGATTAGCGTTGCCGTATACATTTTTTTGTAGTTTTGTTATTTTGATAGAATTTCTAACTCAACCTTCAAACATTTTAGTACAAGGTTAGAGGAGCTGAATTCGTACCTTTCGGATTTAGATACTTTGTCGTCAAAACTTTGATTTAAGGCGCAATTAATGTGGTACAACGTATTACGTATTATGTAAGAGGTACACATTAAGTAATACATACTGTGTTTCGTATAAATCACTTAACACGAAATAAAAAGTCGTGGAATAGGATAAAATTTAATATCAAAATAAACCTAAATCAAAATGTCGAATCAAGTTTGACAGACGCCTGAGTTAATAGGTCGGTCTTAAGGTTAGATTTTTGCTTCACTGTCACAAGACTTCAGCCTTAGAAATATCAAATTTCATCTATGAATTGATGAGATAATAAAAATGACTTGATTTAACCATAATATTATAATAATAAAAAAAAGTTTACAAACACCAATTCGAAATTCATGTATATCTACATATACGTAGGTTCAAAAGAAATAAAAAAAAAATCCTCAATGTTTATGTCCCCGCTGAACCGGCATATCCTGTCTAACGTCTGATTGATGGGCTATCGCTCTAAGCACTCCGCAACCAACCAATTCTATTTAGTAGGAATACTGAAAACGTGCAAATGTATCCATTAGTTTCGGTCAATTTAATTTGCGAATTAATTTAATTGGATTTTTATTTTTGAAAATCATTAATTCTTGGACGACACGACTGATACTGATTGCATGAGTTTGTGTGGGTGGACATTGGACATTGAACAGTTTAAGGTTATATTCTCTGATAATAGATTTTTTTGCATTTCTCTGCGACCAGTTAAGATAAGATTTTTGTTGACAACACAATACACAACGGTTTTGTGTATTTGGTAAATTTTCACTCATTAAAATCATATCCGTTTGCATTAAAGGTGTCATATCACGCTTAATATTCAGGAGCTTAACCAGTTATTTCTGTTTTGTTTTGATGTTAATGACGCAGACATTTTTAATCTTATTCAAAAATATATGCCTTTGATACTTTGAAATCTTCTACGACATACATATTCATATTATATTAAGTTTCTGGGCGCCTCAATTCTGGCTACTGAATTGATCAGATTGCATAAGACAAAAAACTGTAACTCGAAGCAATTTTTCGTAGATTCGAAGTCATTGGAATAAGATAAATGTCATCGGCATGACTTGCTTCAATGCCGGTCAAATTAATCTAATCAAAACAATAAGAAAAAAATTGATTTAAAAATCGAAAACAACTTTTTGTTAAGACATAAACAAAAACATACATAAATATTAAATTAGGGCCTAAGGCCTAAGAGGCACATTTTTGTAACTTGAAAATTTGAAACTAATGTCTGATGGTTGAGTGGGTTAAATTTGTAATGTTATGGTTTCTCCGGATTTTTTCACACTTTTTTTGATCGGTTTTGGTTGGATTTTTTAAACTTTAAAATCTTATATAGGTATTTGAAATAAACATTTAATTAGGAATTTTGTATGTTTCGTGGAATATTTTTGTTTTGGTTTATTTTGTTGAGTTAATGAACTTTTGCCTAGCGGAAGAATGGTAAGTTAGGATAAAGGTTAAATATTTTGATTATATGATGCTGAAGCTTTAATGAAGATTTATTGTGATTTGTTTGAAAGATCTTAACGGAGACTTATTGAGACTGACGGGGGTCTTAGCTAATTTATTGGAATGCAAAATTGTCTAACCACCAACAAAATAAATATTAGAGTGTGACATATTTTTTATTTTTTTTTTATTTATTAAAAAATAATATTTTTAATTCTATTTGATTTTTCTCATATTTTTTATTTTTTTTAGTTAAGTTCTTCCAAATTCTTTAAGCATACCTAAGTTACTTCTAAGAATTTTGTATCAATTAAAAAAAGTCTTTAGCATCATTTCAGATTCCAATTTCTTCTCCTACACCCAAAAAAATCTAGGTTGTAAGTTTCACAACAAGTAGCAATCAAATTTACAACTAACGGTATATTTATATATTCAACAGAATTTGTGATCAAATTCACAATTATTTGTTAGTTTTACAGATTTACTATCATTTTTACAAACAACTTTTGAAAATGATCGCAACTTCTTGAAAGGACGATCTACGATCTTAAGGACTATTCACATGAGAGCGACCAACGACCGACGAATGTTTAGTTTTTCAATTCGACTGCAAAAATTTGTGAAAATCACAACGAAAATTGTATTTTCTACATCAAAGCGTTCAATTTGATTGCAAAAACTTGTGAAAATCACAGCAAAATTTATATTTTCTACAAATTGTGTTGTAGACTCTGCAGAAAATGTTGTTGCTTTCTTATTTTTTCCGTTTTTCAATTCTAAAGCAGGAGTTGTGGTTTCTACAAGTTGGTGATAGATTTCACAACCATGTCATAGTCATATTGACATTGGTTGTCGGGTCAATTTTGACAATGAATGCAATCAAATCAACCGCGATTTTCAACATTTCTACAATTTTTTTGGGTGTAAAAATACTTACCTAACATTTTTTTTTTGAAAAAAGAAAAATTTCAAAAATCAGTTAAAGATTAGAAAAGAGGTTGAAACGAGCATTAAAATCATAAATCAATTGTTCTTCTTTTATTTAAATTTTAAAACTTTAAAATTTAAAGACCATTAAACAAATCAGTTAAAATATTCTCTGTGACTCCAATAAGACCTCTGGTACCTTCCATGCAATTTTTCAAAGTCTCAAAAAATGTTCATTTTTCTCGAAAACTACTCAAAACATTTTTGATAAAAAATTAATCAACTAGAATTAATGTTATATGTATATTAGTTCTTCTCATAGAATCGACAATCCAATTTTCCAATCTCTTATTTCCGTCTAGGTCTTGGTCTTGATTCAAAAACGAACAATTATTATTTAGAAAAATTTTCTTAAAAATGTATGTATCCTCGATAGGATATATTAAAGAAATTAAAATAATTTCAAAACTGAATTAATTAACTTATTTCTAATTATGAAGTAACCGTTATACATACCACTACATAGTTGCTGAAAGTTGTTTATTTAATTAATTGGGCCTATTATTATAATTTTTCAAATAATTTTACTTGATTAAAATGAATAGATTATAAAAAAATAATAAAATTCAATACAGAGGCAAAATGTGCCCCAGTAAATGTTCTTTTTTTTGTTATTAACTTACCAAAGCTAATTTTTGTAAAACAAAAAAATTGTATATCAACATTAGACAACCGATTAAGGCTTAGTTTCAGCTCTCGATCTTGTTTGTCGATGTGATTTTTTTTTGTATTAATGTGTTTAAAAAATTAAATATTTAAATTAGTTCAAAATTAATTACTATTAGTGTCAAAGTATCAACAAAAAGCCAATGATATGGAAAATTTTATGGGATTAATAATATTAAATGATCAGAGACAAAGTTAGAAACAAAGCAAGATAGGCTGAAAAAATGGTGTGTGTTGAAGAAAAATTAAAACAAAAAAAAAAAAACTTGCAATCATTTGAATTTGAATTTGAATTGGAAAAAATTAGTAAAACGTGACTTTAATCGATAAAAGAATTGTGTATAGTTGGTTAGATTTCTTTTCAGAGTAATTTTAATGTTGATTTAACTTGAATATATTGTTATATTGTGTAGATAGGAAATATAAAAACATGAATAATGATATATTTTTTTTTCTCTTAATTACAATATAAAAGAATATTTGTTTAAGGGCATTGTTAGGAAGTGTAAATTAATTGATGTATATATTTTCGGAAACAACTGATGCCTTATTAAAAGACAAAATATGTAAACGGTCACATTATCAATTAACAAAAAAAAAGTATGTATAAGCTTTTATTACAAAGGTTTGTATGAAAATAGGAAATATTTTATTCTGGGACGGAAGTAGACCATTTAATCTCTTAATTTGATCGTTTATAACACATAATTATTTTAATTCTTTTGTTTTTGATTGACAAGTAGATTTAAATTAGGGATTTGGTTTAAGCTTAGAGGTATTTTTGAATGGTTAACCCTTCTTTCGTACTTTGGGGTGATTACTTTTCATATTACGGTATTTTTTGGTTCTATTGAGGTCATTTAAATGTTTTTTGAACTAGTTAATTTGGTAATTTATAAACTATAACTTATACTTATTTTAGTTCTATTTCTTGATTGAATATGGATTCAATTTATGTTCATTTTATATTTTTTTTAAGGTTAATTCTTTTTATTGCTTCGGATTTGAGGGTACCTTTCATATAACGGGTTTTTGTTTATATTTTTCGATTTTGCTTGAAAGTTTCTCCAACAACTTGGCTCAAACTGTTTGGTTGCTTAATTAAATCCTTTATATGAAGTGCACACATTCAACAAGTATCCTCGATTCAAGAAGCTGAAACTTTTGTGGTTTGATACAAACTGAATGATAAAACATTTTTAGGCTATAAGTAGATTTCAAATCCCGTCACCTACCTGAAAAAAAACCTAAAGTAACAGATGCTCTTTGGCGTATCTACTCCCAGAAGATATTATGAGTTGATGAAAGTACATACTAGATTTTATTTTTCATCTACTCACAAATACTTCACCAACTCTTAGGAGTATAAGAAATGAAATTGTCCCAAATATTTTGACTTCAAAAAATAGAAAAAGCATTGAAGTTATGAAATTAATTTAACTAAAATATCAATGGAATTTTTTTTCAGCTGATTTTGGTTTAATAGAGACACCTTATAAAAAAGTTATGGAAGAAATTTGTAGTGAAGAGAAATGTTTTCACACTTTGTTACTTAAATGTCAAAATTTTGTCGTTCTCGATTTACAGTGGCACTATTTATGTTATGTTTTGTAGTTTTTGCGTTTTTGAATACATGGGATACCTGTACACGGATTCAGATCCGGATCTTATGAAGTACGGTTATCCACAGTGCAATTGGAGGCTCTATTTGATACCCATTGGAGTTATGTATTATTATTAAATATAACAGTTTTCTTTCAGAAAGCGGCTCGAAGTGGAAGAACCTTCACCAGAATTTCGGTTGCTTAGTAACAACAGACTACTTTAATTACTGCCACAAAGCCCAATATAACCAAAAAAAAAAAAATACAATTTAATTTTATTCCAAACTTTTCAAACATTTTCAAACAAATTTAATGTTAAAACAACTTTCATATTCATATTCACTATTAAAGTTCTACTTCCAGTTCTATGTTAATAGTTTAACTTTTACAAACTGTGTGTTACGATTCCATCATCAACATCATGCTTTGTTCCTTTTAGATAATTCGGACATGATAATTATCTCAAATCGGAATAACTATAAAAATAAATGGATTTATTTATTTTAACATCATCATTCTAATTAGTAATTAATTGTAATTTATATATATGTATATAGAATTTGTAAGTTGCTGAACAACATTTTTTTGTATTAATTAAAAATTCAAAGTTCTAGATTTTTGATACACATTTGAAAGGTTTAACTTTTCTCACACGAGTCACGATTTTAGTAGGCTCATGCAAATTTTATATATCCTAGCTTGAATATTAAAGCAAAAAAAAAAATAAACCTAAGCTAAAAGGCGTCTTAATGTTATTCTCTTATTAAATTAATAGACCAAATAAGAGTTTTTACTTTTTCTCTATGCTCGTTTTCTCAATAAATACCAACGTTAAATTCGTTAGTTAGTAATACAAATTAGCAAAACAAAATTATGAATATATTTTTAATTTAAGGGCGTCATTGCTGATTCATTCAACACAGTGCTGCCACTGTCACAAATATATATGTAGTATTGAAGGAATTTTAAACAGTAAAAATTAGCAACCGAAAAAGGTCAAAATTTAAATGTTTTAAATTATATTCCTGTAAAATGTTCATGATAAAATCTTTTCATTCGAGATAATTATCATGAGAAATATACTATTAGCTTTTATTTCTCTTCACATTCAAATTATTATTGTTGCGCCCTTCAAATTAACCTAAACAACATATTTATGCTCTTAACAAGCTGAGAAATAATAAATTTGTTTTTTTTTTCTTCCAAAGAATCTTTCATTTAAAATTGAAGGTTAAGAAAAAAAAATTTGTTAGACATTACATCAAAATTTGTCAAAAGAATTTGTCAAAAAAATCGTGAGGTTAATGAACGATTAGTTTATTTTTAATTTAAGTTATTTAGTAGTTATTAACTTATGTTTTTTTTTTGAAGGGTTATTCACGTTAATCTTTTCAAATTTGTAGGTTAGGTACATCAACAGTTCGTCTGATGAAAATGTAAGCAGGAAATAATCAGCAGTATTTTAATATAAATGGTTATCAAAATTATTGTTAGATAAAGTTTTGAATTTAAGTATTTATAAAGTAAATTTGTTAAATTTTATTAGACTCCATCTACAGTGTTTAGTTCGTTCTGAACCCAGCTAGAATTTCATGCTCCTTCTACTTCGAAGTTTATTTTTGAACCCCTTTACGTCAGTTCAAATAAACACACCTTCCAATAAATTTAGTAAGACAAATTAAAAAATCAATTTTAAAATCTTGTTATCGAAGTAAATCTGCTTTAAGTCAGGTACAGCTCATAAGAATTTAGTAAAAAAGTATGCAAATTGAATATTAAACAAGAAACATGCGTAAATACATATTTCATATAGTTAAACAAAATTTTTAATATCAACAAGCATATTAGTTCTGCAGAGGTTAAAAGATGCACTTAATCGTGGGTATCCTTGACCAAATTCCATCAGCAACAATCATCGCTCATAAAAAAAAAAAAATTCCATGTGTCGCAATTACTTAACTTAGCTTAATTAACCTAAGAAGCCAACCCGCTTAAGAGAAAACTAATTAATTTTAAAGACGATGTTGTTTTTTAATCATTTTTTTTTTCTAAGAGGACCTTGTATATTATAAGATGAAACAATAATAATTCTGAAGCACTTATCATTATCAGTATAACATCATGTTCATGATCACCTTCATGGGTATAGATATTACTTAAATAAACTCACGAAGAGTTATTAGTTTATATGATGGTAACCTCACCTAATATTATTTAAAGTTCGGATTAACAACAAATCTAAAGACAGGAACATCAATTTGAAAACACTTTGAATGCTATACTGATGCTGGCCACTTATATTGTATAATAATAATTGTATACATCGGAAGCACCTTGGTGGTAGGTGGTTCAATTGGGATTTATTTCTAGTGACCAGCTTTTTAGTTGGAATTGAAGACAAGCACTTGACAGGAGGAGGGTTGGTTTGATAAGATTGACATTGAAAGAGATGATATTATTATTGCAACTATATAAATTTGCAGTACTTAGAGACACTACAGATCTATTATTTAAAAAAAGGCAATGACCTTGATTAGTTGAGTTTGAAGCGTTTTGCGAATTTATAAAATTAAATTTCGAAAGAAAAAGTAAAAGCTTATTTTTTTTTATTTTTCAACATTGAAGTTAAAAATATTCCAAACAAACAAAATTCTTGGGTTGTCTAAATTAGATTAAAATTGTTTGAAAGTTATAATCCTTAGGGTCTAAGAAATTATGATCAGTATAAATCGGGACTATTTTGCTCCATGACTACGGGAAGTTTTCTCCTGAAACTGCTGCTGGTCATTCCCTACATAAAAATCGGGACAAACCATGTAATAGGAATTGAACAAAATATTTGTAGGTAGCGCAAACATAGCTGACAAGTATAGTTCCAGCTGTCTAATTATCACATATTATAAGACAAGTCATAGTATTGTATACACATCAAGTCCGTAGTAAGCCACATGTATCTCAAAAACGATTGAAGTAATTTTGATTAAAAAAAAAGTTGAGATAAAAATCGGATTTTGTTTTGGTAACCACCTATTTATTTACCCAGGACTCATGAGATGAAATCACATGAGAGCCTATGGGATATTCAACAAAACAGTAACGACAAAATAAAAAAAAAGTAATTTTGCTCGCAAACCGGCCAAAAACTTCGCCAAAATCATTTTCACCTTTTTGACTATACCAAAATAAGAAAAGGAGAAAAAAAGCCGTTTACTGCTCTACTTTAGAAAACTTAATCAAAATAAGAATTTCGTCTTAAAAAGGACTTATAACATTCGTTTATAAAATATGGTCACCATAACTAAACCTAACGCATAACAAGGTCCACACGACGCAGCGCGTTGGCACGTGCCAGCTATCTAAGAGCCTGCTGTTGCAAAAATCAAAATGAGATTAAAAAACAGTTTAATTTCAGGCTTATAGAATAATTAAATTGCAAATGCCTCTCTACTTTAAAGCTTGAATAATTTTAAATTCTCAAAAACCAAACAAAAAAATTATAAGAAATCATCTTCATTGAATGAGGATTAAAGTTGTGTTGGGTACTGTGTGTATAAAAAATAAAAACAAAATATTAGGTATCAATAATAATCGATACAACTTCATTTCGTATTCATTTTGGTTATGATTTTAATTTTATAGGTATATATATAGGCAGAATATGAAAAAGATACTTAAGTAAGTTTGAATTGAAGGAATGCGGAAACTTATCAAAAGAGAAGAAGATTTTTTGGCGCAGATTTTACTTTTAAAATAAAATTATATGCATATTAAATCTTGTAATCCCTCAGGCTGTTTCATACATATTGAATGAACAAGCGACTTGTGCCTCGACTAATGTTTTCTTAGCAAAAAAAAAAGTAATAAAAGAATATATCGTTTTGCAAGAAACTCGAAGTTTTAAAACATTTCTGCAATTTCAAACATTTAATAGGCCGCCAGGTTTTAACATTTTTTTAAAATGTATGTCCTAACGAAACCTCATTGGAAATAATAACTTTTGAACAGCTGACAATCTTGATTTGTCAAAAATGAAGTGACATTGTCGTTGTAAGAACTCTTGATACACCTTGCATTAGTGGTCAATACATCCACATAGGTCCACTAACAATAAATTGAAAGTTCATATTTAAATTAGGTATAACTACAGTAAATCCATTCAATCGATATTCGATATCTATCAAAACCTTGGAATCAAATGCTCAATGAAGCAAATACATACTACATACTTCCAATCAAAAACAATACTACAAAACACTTTGTGATGAGTACATTCAACTTATTATATTTCATAATCTCTTCAAAACTCTAATAACACCGCTAAGCACTATTGAAGACAAGTACAAGTACAAGTCTTCACTCTCACTGCTCAGCTCCAGTGATTGTGGATTGTGGGGGTTCACTTCAGAAATCTAACCTTCATTTGAAACTATAAGAAGATATATGTAAATGTATCATTAAATAACTATCAGCACGCCATCAAACATGAGCTACAGCCATTCAACTGGCCTTGAGCGTTTAAAAAGTAATTTAAGTCATCAAACCCATCGTTGAGATTTCATAGCCCTATAAAGTGAAGTAAGTACTAAATTCCGATTTGATCAGGAAGAGCTACTGTTTATATGTCTTTTACTGCGAACTCACATTACCTTAAGGCATTTTAATTATATTCAACAAACAATGCCGCCACCTACTATCATGCCTTAAAAATCTAACCACCTGTGTAGAGCCATCATCTTCGACCAGCGACGACGCGACGTCGACGTGCGGTGGCGGCGGCGGCGTCAGACCCCATGCGTCGTCGCGTCGGTATCTTAAAACTGCAAATCTATTTATAATCAATGATGCTTAAATCTTTAGTTCTGTTTCGCAATTAACAAAAAAAAACTAATAATAATAAATTAAAAACTGTTCTTAACGACAGGTACATAGTCTCACAATAGTTAAGCCCAAAAATGTGTGCAAAAATTCTTAAATTTGAACTTAATCTTCGTGAATTTTGAAGATACTCAAGTCTCAAGTATATGTTGTTGGAAGAGATATTTCTACTTGACACGAAAATACTCTTAAATGCGTCATCTTCTAAACGAACCGGACTTAGATTCCTTTCGATGCCAATTAAGATTATGAATCTCAATCTATTTTATTTCTCTCTTTTGTTCTGCGGATTTTGTATCTGTTGGGTTTTTCTCGATTACTAACACTGTTGTATACCTAAGGCTGATTTAATAAAAAAAAGAAAAAAATTATTGTTTTTCTTTTATTTTCTTTGTTGTTTACATTTCGATTTCTCCTATTTCACCGCTAAAGGCGGTCAAGTCTGACAAATTTAGAACTGAATTATGAATTATACTCTAATGGGCTAGATTTAATTTGAGCAACTTCTTTAGGTAGCTAACCTATCGACCAGATCAGAACACCAGAAGTCATCTCTGTTATAAGCTGATGATTATATTTGTATATTTATTTTGGAGAGATCTCATAATAAAGAAGGTCAGTCTTTCTTCGGAATCTTAAGAGGTCATTGTGTGGTGATCTTTGATTTAGATAAATGGGAATGTTAAGCTAAAAGTAGGAGTTTCTATAGTTAAATTGCAATTATTTATTTCACTGAACCGGACGTTTTTTTTGGCGGATTTGAATAATAATAGTGCGGGAAATAGGTGTATGTAATATCATTTCAGTGAAATGTGAAACTGTTTATGTAGAAACCAAACAAAATTTCGTTTTTGTATCATTGTCATTTTGTATGGGAGATAATTTTGAGTTGCAAAATTTTATCAAAGACAATGATGATATCAAAACTAAGAATGTCTTTAAATTAATGCAAATTATAAGCAAGTTATTCGAAACAAAAGTTATGTATATTCGTATTTGTTTATACATTTTTTTTTGCTGTTGAAAATCAAATAAAGCCAAATAAATTGATTGTTTTAATGCTTTTTCAAAAAGACTGATGGACAAAACAAACATATTCATATTTAAAAAATAAAAAAAAATGTGAAACTAGAACTTGGATTTTATTTAAGATTTTAATTACCTGTCTACTTTTTATTGGCAAAATTTGCATGCGAATAGTTCAGCAGATTAACATTATATCATTTAAGGCAAAACAAAATTCCTTTGAATAGATGATTTCACTTTAAAAAAATTAATGGGGTTACATTTGTTTTTGTTAAAAAAATTAAGATAATTTAAGAATTTATAAAATAACATAAAATTTATAAAGACAGGAAGTCCTTCTAAATCAATAATTGGCAGCAGTAATAAAGAACAAAACAAATTACATATCTAATATATCTTATAAGTAGGTAACGTCTTCTGTCAAAATTCCATAAGAAACTACTTTTTGCTTGCAAAACGGGCTTGGGTACTTAAGAATGAAAACTTATTAGATCTTAATAATTTTGTTTTCAGATGTAGATATAAATTAGATTTTTATAAAAAAAATAACGAGTTCGTAAACTATCAGCCCTGCATTCAAGGATTCCACTTCCACAAAAGTTGAAGGACACAGAAATTATTTTTCAACCTTTTTGGAACTTTTTCTAAGAAAAATATGATTTTTTATAAATATTTCTTACCTACAATTAGTTTTGATTTTATATTATTTGCCCCGCCCTAATGTTGATGTTTCAGGCTTTGAAAACACTTTTTTCAATTATTTAACTTTAAATTTATTTCCTTAATTATTTTTATCATCATAAGCTAGGTAATTATTCCAAAAAGTCTTTGAATATCTTAATTCAAAAAGAACAAAGTAGATTATATAAACTCATTTTAGTTCTTTGGTTTTAAGTCATTTGCGGTCGAATTTCAAATTTTTAGATATTTTTTTGCGATAACGATAATGACTTTAAATCGTGATCAAAAAATCTAATTTCCTGACTTCATTTTTCTGTTCCAAAAATTAAGGAAATTAAATTGATTAAGTATTAAATATTTTCTGCCAACACTAAACAAATTAATGATCATCACGAGTTTCATGGCATAAGTTACCTGCAACATGCATACATACATCTATTTTATGTCAGCTCTATAATTTTTCAAAAAAAACTTTTGCGGTTCGTGTGAATGGGACCAATTTAAGACACCCCGTGAAATTTCAAATTTGCAATCAATATTTTTAGATGTTATACCAACTATGTATCTTCATGGTCACTTCTCTCCAAAAATCCCCCTCCCTCTATCAAAAACGCCTAATTATCTAAAATATACTTACTTAATAACACAATAACACCATAAATCATAGCACATTCATTATAATATTTGCTTTCAATGCAGCTACCTAACAAGTAACAAGGCCATTTGTGCGAATTATTTGTGATCCTAAAACCATTTGCAAACTATTACTATAATAGCTGATGTTCCGCTTATGACCTACTCGTATATACAACCATTGAGAAATGCTTCTTCAAAACCAATATAATTAATAAACTATTCATGTTGAAAAGCATGAAGACTTTCCATTGATTATAGCAATTTCAAAATCCTATTTAAGTTTTTGATGATGGTCTTTTCAAAGCCCTTTCTTTAGATTTCCAAACATTGTGAGAGATTCATCTTCATTGATAGCTCACTTTTCTTCATTCTTATATTCATGCTGCAAAGTTACTTTTATATATGTGAAGTCATCACTTCTATCAGTGTACGAGTATCGTCGTGCAATCCCGTCCACGTCTATCAATCTCTTCACATTGGAAGTCATCTTCAACACATTTCATTGCATTGCATAAGCCCTGTACTTGGTAGCGAAAGCAGCAACAGTAGGTTATACGGTCAATGGGTTCTTCACCAAAATAGGTGGTAAGTCTTATTATTTTGTTCATGTCTAACAACACTTTCGTTTTCATTTGAGATTTTTGTCTGCGAAAGATAAATAGAGGTCTTAAGAGATAAGACCCTTAGGGCATTGTGAGTAATGGTGGTTTACAGTTTATTAATGCTTGACTTTGACTTTATAACAATTAAGACATACTCTTGAGAAAATTCAGTTTTATGAAGTGTTTCAAATGAAGTGCAATGGAAAGAAGTTTTATTGAAATATTATTTGGTAATTTCATAATTTAATTCAATTCTTCATTACTGGCTTGTTAAGCTGATAATGAAGAATGAAGGTCTTATCTATTTATTGAAGTTATGTTAAAAGTTCTTCTTCAGTGAGAACAAATAAAAGTCCGTTGGCAGTAATGGGATTTTAAATTTCTTAGAAGCTTGAGATACAAAAATATAAGAGCTTGTTGACATAATAAGGGAATTAAACTCAAGTTTAGATGGTTTTTTGTACGCACAAAGTGAAGATTTATTTATTCTGTAAGAACTCTTTTCACAATCGTCAGCTATGGCTGTTAAATTCTGTTGGGTGTGTTATGTGTATTAAAAATATTCTAAGAAGACCCTTATAGTTATCTTCTTGAAAGGCATTTAAGATGTAAGTGGTACTTCTTGATTGAGTATAGCAAAATCTAAAAATGAGTGAGTGAAGAGCTTAACTGAAATAGATGTTCGGATCGCTACGTCTTTTTGATAAATTGATACCTAGGAAGTGATTCTTGATTTATCATGAATTTATCTTCTTCGAACAGACTTACATTATTTTAATGTAACGGATTTCAGTGGTACTGCATTAGTTGACTTAAGGGAAGATTTTCAATGTTCTCCAAATCTGAAGGCCCCTTTCAGCACCAAGTGCCATACATGTATCATGACACTACTCAAACATTTTTCAATTCCGTAAAAATTCGATCACGAGCTTTCGATCTGACTTAAATTCTAGAATTTTCTTGTTTCATATTTTAATAATAAACCAAAAGAAATATTTTATTTAAAAAAATTAAGAAAGGAAAATAGATATTTCCTTAAGTAAATACTTACACAATGATCTTTTACAATATCGTCCGCAAAAAACTCATACAGTTTGACAATTCCTTTCTTGAGTGATACAAAATTGGGCACTTTTTCTTTGATGGCTTATCGCAAAAACAAAAAAAATTTGAAGTTTTAAAAAATGAACACACTGAGAGAAGAAAGTATTTGCGACCGTACAAATAATTTATTTATTTTTGAAGTCAAATACCAACCTAAAATGTTGGCTCGTATATCAGTTTTTTGTTTTAGGTATTAAAAATAAACGTGTTCGACTGAGAAAAAATTAAAACAACGCAAAAGAAGAACGCAGTAGCAAATTTTCAAAATAATCTATAATAGAATGAATTTTTATATTTTTCCCCCAAAAGATTCAGTCGAGGCCAAACTTTGAGAAAAAATTTGAATTAACCCAGAATATTGCAAATTGTTTGTCTTTATGGTGCAGTTTCCTTCCGCTCCATGTGAATAAAATTCTGACCAAAATATTTATTTACTCTTCCAAAAATGTCATCATTAAAAATTCAATATGATTTCAGATGTATGCTTAAAATAAAACTCTATACGAAAACCAGAAGCAAACCATTAATGAATTGAAAAATTAGTCTTTTTCTTTGATCTTCAAGGTGACCAAACTAAAATTTTAACAAAATAAAAATTATTTCTATTTCACACAAAAAAAAAAACACCAAAACATGTTTTAATGCCATGCTGGCCGACTGCTCTATTAATTGATTGAAATATTTCTCTCACTGAAAATACAAGAGATCTTAATTTAAAATATTTAAATTAAGGCCAATAGCCCCATAAAGATATAAAGAAGCGCTGCGCTTAACGCATTCAAAAATCTTCTGCTATACGATAAGAAAATCTTATATCGTGCGTATGTACGCAATGTAAAGGACGTATGATAATATAAACTATGTGACAACATCTTCATTTTTTAATCTGGTTTTTTTTGGTAAATTGGATTTTTGACAGTTACTAAAAATTCAGTCCAAAGAAGCTATCAATATACCTATTTTCTGTTGTTGTTATTTTTTTTAACGTCTGCTAATAAAGATGTAGGAGCATTGGATATTTGTACTGAGCTGGGTCTGCAGAAAGCTCATCAATCACAGCCCAATCGATGGGGTAAGAATTTTTAATTATACATTTTGTACAAATTGAAAAACAAAAAGCATGTTAAGGAGGGTTTCATAATGTTTAAATCATCTTTGTTTTCAGTTTTTGAAGCCAAACAGTGGGGCAGCCAAATACGGTGGGTGTTATTGTGTATTGGGATTTATAAATATATTGATCGTAAAATAATTGAGCTTGATAAAACAAATAAAATTAACTCACTAATTAATTATGAATTATTAAATTAATAATTAATTATCAAGTGATCTCATGTTAGGAAATTTGTTAAAAAATCGGTAAGAGTTCGGAATAGTAAATATTTTAAGGCTCTCTGGTTTATGCTATTCAAATTTAAATGGATAGAAGCATTAAATATTGAAAATACAAGAAGTATATACATTTTTGTTAATCAGTTTGAAAAGAAAATTATTTTTTTTTTTCAAAATTATATGAATTTAAAAATTAATATTTCTAAAACCATCACTTAACAACTCTATTTAAAAACATTTAGGAGGCAGGCTTAAGTCGATATGATTTTGTTCTTGTTTTGGTCAAACGTAAAAGCTTTGACTCACATCTGCTGCGTAATAGGAGATTTAAATTTTAAACCGCTAAGAAAATATGATATAATCGTTTTCAAAGTCACTATACCCCACTGTGAATCATCGTAATAAGAATTGAATGATTGCTTGGGCGGTGGCGCGTGGTTTGGCCCATGCTTAAATTAACAATTTTATTGGCTTTTCTTCGGCGCTGACCTTCAAAAAGTTGAAAATGAAACTCACAAATCATTGGTTTATGCGTGTATATTTTTTTTTTGTTGTTTTGTTACCATAAAACTGAAGATGGTTCAAATATTCAATTTTGTTGCATTTAACAATCAACACCACCAATCTATATGTATATATTATGTATAGTGAAGCATGAATTATGGAAATTCAAAATAATAAAAATTACTTTTTTAAAGATTCACACGGTAGCATAGCTTATCAAGTACATTCAGTTCTTTTGATTGCGAATGATTCACGATAGTCTACCTATTCAGTTTGATATTAAAAAAAAACTGTTGCTGTCTATACAATAAGTGAACGTGCGTCGCGTCGTTTTTTAACCTTTGGTTTGAGGGAATTATATGAAGGTCGTGTGATTATTATTGGTGGTAAGTTGAAAAACGAAGAAGTGACAAACGACAGAAATATGCGGAATTCGATATTTCATAATGTTATTTTATTCTTTGTAATTTGCGTGGAAGAATATTGAATCATATTATAGCTTCTTTGAAACAGATTAAATTGTGGTCGGATGGCATTGTGGAAACAGTAACATCTTTGTCATCATCACATATCACAGATAAATAGCATCAAACTCGTCGATTTTTATTACAAAACCAAAAAATTTAATTTTGTTTTGTTTTCAAAAAAAAATCATCATGAAGTTGTTTAACAACTCTGTGACTAAAAACATATGTAAGAAACAATTAAGGAATAGATATCACAACGCTCGAATGTGGGTGTCAAATAAAAAGATTAAATATTTTACCTATGAAGCTTTTTCACATAAGGGCTACATAAATGTATTTTATGGTGTAATAGGAATTTTTAAGTGTATTTTATGCGTTCGGGGCATGTTTAAGAATTATAACAGATATTTAGAGTTTGAATTAATGGTATTTAACTCACGAAAATAAAATAAAATTTTTAAAAGGCATTAGACATTGTTTCAGAAATTTTAATGTGTAGACATAAAAGTAGATAAACAATTAAACATTCTAATAGGTTTTTTTTTAAAATATTGAATTAGTTTAATATTAAATCAGAAGTATTAAGTTCTGCGTTCTATTCTTGTTTTAAACATTTTTTTCTATTCAGGGAAATAATTTTATTTAAAAAGCATTTCAAGCAAATAAAAGAATAATTTTTTTTGTTTTAATAAGTTTTTTTTTATACATAAAAATTGTGGAGAGAACTAGACCATGGTAGCCAAATGTCAGTGGAAATTCATAAATTATTTTTAAAAATATCGAAACCAGAGTTATAATACCTCTTTGGGAGTTGAATAATTTTAATTTTGTTATTACCTATCAAATATCAGAATTCAACATAATTAACTATAACCAACGCTTAGTCAGTATCAGTTCATTGGCTTTGAAAAGTGCAAGGACCTGAGTTCAATGAATCTAAATGTTAATTGCTTAAATGGAAAACATCAATCACTCAAAAATTAACTTCGTTTAATATATTGCACATGTAAAATACATAACACAAGCACAAATGTATCAAATGATTTTGAAGTTTTGATTTTATCAACACAAAATCACTCATATTCATCATTCTTCATTTGCACTTAACATCAACGAAAACAATTTTAACATGTAAGAATTGATAATTAAATAACAATCAAACAAATTATAATAGCACTTAATATAAATGATGAGATTATCGAAATCATTATGTTCATTTTGTTTGCATTATATTACTTTTCTTGTTAAAACAAAAATCCAAAATGAGTGATTGGAGTTTGTTTTTACAGCCCTAATTAAAGATCACAACTAATTAAATTAACACGTTGGGTTTAAAAAAACTTAGTTGACAAATAAATTTAATGTATTTATTAAGGACACATATGTATGAGATATGTACATACGAGCACTTATTCCTATTTTCGTGACCTTTATTTATGAATACCTTAACTGTGTGAACTACAGATTCTTCTTAATTGATGTTTGTTTAGAATCAAATGCGACGTTTTAGGTGTGATTACACCGTTCTTAAGAGAATTGATGAAACTTATCTAAACAAACGTCAAATGTTTTTTTAGTATTTAACAAACAAACCAATTATTTCTTTATTTTCAAGTTCTTTAAAGGTTTTTTTAGAGGCATTTAAAAATTTTTAAGAAATAATTGATTTGAAATTTGATGTATATTTAAAAACAGTTGACATCTTTTTAGAAAGGTTTCATCAATTGCCTGAAGAGGAGTGTAATTACACCCTCAACGGCTTTTGCTTCAAAAAAAACATTGAATAAAAAAGACCCGGTAGCTCACACAGATGACTTATTTTAACATTCGAGTATTTTGACAATGCTGGCTCGTGTCGTTCCTCAAGAAACAAACTCTTTGGCATCCGAGACGATACCGACAGAGGAAGATATAATTAACTATTATTTGTTATTATTTTTAATTTGAGATCAAAAATTCTTAAGAAACTATAATTCTATAGGTATTCACCTCAAGGTTGCTTATGTGTTATTTCTTTGTTTCGGTCTTTAAGTTTATTGATCTAAGTAGATGCTTAAAGGAAAAGTTAAGTGAGATATTTAAAATTTATTTTTTATAAAGTTCTTGGCTCAATAATATTCTTTTTCCTAAAAGATAAAAAAAACTAAGATTAAAGTCATTAAGTACATTATTTAGTTCATGTATAGTGAACATTTTTATTTCCCACTCTAAACAGGTCAGTTTTGTATATTCTAAACAAAATTAATATTAACATTTTCATATTTAGAAACTGATATACGTCTTTATTTTGTTTCCTTTGTCTTAACTCAAATTAATAGTTTGCAGGTTTTATTTTTTATTAAGTATTAAGTCGTAAAATATCAAACTTTAAAAAGTCGAAAAATGCCCCCGTTTTCTCAAACATAGATATTACCTAGGCCTCCGAGTTCAACTGAAATAACGCCTGTTGTTTCAAATGAGCCTGAAATATTCTTATTTTATGGTGAACTTAACTAAGAAATCAGAGCTGAAGAACCTGCTAACTAACTTTTATCAATGAGGCTGCAAAAGTTTTATGAGTCGTTCCTTCCGATTTAAAAATTTTAATACTTGTTTCCATTTATTCTTAATATAAAGCAACACTCCTATTGTTGGCAATGATCTCAACAATATATTGAATAGTCGTTGAGATCAATGATGACGAGACTAAAATAAAAATATATAACAGGATGCACGAGATAGTTCCCACAAAATAAGTAACTATTACTGTTTTTTTTTTTGTGGCAGTTTGATAACCGGTAACAACGGTACCTTTCTTTTGCTTTCAATAAAATAAATAAATTATAAGTTTATTGTCATCATGTAGAGCACGATTATCGCATTAGTATTTTTCAAAGATACATTGCACAGGTTAAGTTCTTTAATAAAGAAAAATAATGAATAATTTTTAGCTGGCCATCTTTGTTTAACATAAATATTTTAGACGATTAAAAAAAAAAAATTGAATATGCATTGTTTTGTTTTAGTAAACTACTTCCAGGGAAACTTGTTTTATAATTTAAAAGATGACTTATTTATTATTTGGCTTATGTTGTTATTAGACCTTGATATTTTTAGAATAAAATTTGAAGTAATATTAATCTAAGCAAATATTTTCTATACAAAGGAGATACTAAGATATATTTGTTGGGTATTATTGGAAATATAAGTTCAGTTTTACTTGAGAATAATATGAGGTGCTGAGAGATGTCTAAATGTTGTCCGAAAATTTGTTTTTGGTTTTCGCTGGTCAATAGAATTTTTGCAAAGATCTTTCTTTAAAATTATCCCAAAATTTTAATAAGATTAATCTTGTTTATGAAAAAAATTATATATTATTAGATTACGAAAAATTTAAGCACTCAGACTATATCAGAAAACCTCCTCTTTTTATGAATTATTAATATACAGGAGTGAATTCATAGTATTTTTTAAAAGTAGAAAAAAAAGTATAATAATAATTTATTTTATTTTATAAAACAAATATGTTCACCGTTTTAACCCATCGCATCGCACAGTGAGAGTAAATAGCCAAAATTGGTTTAAACAGTTTATTTAATATATTTTATTTTCTTTTCACTATTTTATTTTCTTTTATTTTTTTTTGAATCATTTTCATTTTTTTAATAATTTTTAATTTATTCTATTTTTTAATAATTCAAAACATTTATTTATTTTAATTTTTTTCATTTTATTTTATTTTATTTTATTTCTTTCTGCAACTTTAATTCACAAAATAATTCGACCGTAAAGAACTTGAATAAAACTACCCTTGAAGATTTCTTAATAAGTTCATTTACATTTGTGTAGTTTTAAGATCTTAATTCCAAGGTATTTCACGATATTAGCTTGAAGAATAATAATTTGAAATTGCATAAAATAACTTCAAGATACCAAAACAAAAAGTCATGACAAATTGTATTCTATTGTTTATGAATGAGAAAGAATTGATTATTTTTAATTGTTCTACCTTAAAACAAACTAGCCATACCAGCCCACGATGTTTTCATATTTTTTTATCTATTACCCATATTCATTGAAAATGTTGTAGATTTAACAATTAATTCAAGTTCATTAAAAATAATGATCATCCCTAATTTAATAAGATGCCGCTGTAGATAATACAACGAAAGAGCTGATCTTAAAACTGGATTTATTAATTTTATAGATAAATTTGCTATAAAACAGGACTTTGTAACATTTAACAATAATGCATAAATTATTATTATTATTTATGCTGAAGTTGGGTAAGATATAAGATAGTTTTCACTTTTTTAGTGCACTTCAATCACAACACAACAAAATTAAATTAATTTTCTGAACTCTTCTCTAAGGTTCTTATTTTTGTTTCTGAAAATCATTTTCTCATAAAGAAAAACCCCAATTTCAATACAAATCTACTAAGAAAAAATATACATCCGCTTTCAAAAAATAAACAAATGCACGCAAAAAAATGTTAAACATTCATTAATGGGGAAAATTCCAAACACTGTGATAGCCCAAGATCAAATAATTCCATCAAACCTGCTACACGTACTTCAAAACTATTCTCAGCGAAAAATTCACCATGCTACACAAACAAAACAAAGCAAACAAACAAAAATAAAATCTAGACATAGCCGGATGAAATAGCACCGCATATCATTCGTAAAGTTCATTCGCTTTAATGAAATGAACAAACTCAGCGAAAATGTTGGTGTAGGCTCAAAACAATCAATATGTATACAAATCAATTCTCTTAGTATGTGTACATTCCCATCCCCCAAAAATCATCATCATCGTCATCTAAGCGAAGAATTCCAACCAAATACGACCGGTGAAGTCCCACTGCGCAGAAGAGGAAGAGGTCACACTCATCGTCATCTCTCCGTTTCAGTACAAACAAAAAAAAAAAAACCACTGACGAACTTTGTAAGGTAACAGTTGTATGGGTATATAAAAAGCTGTCTTAGCAAACATTTTAAACAATCAAAGAACGTCGCTCGTTCCGATCGTGTGTGCTTATTGAATACAAAATAAAAAATCGCCCGCCGGTGGAACATTGAACGAATTTTAAGGAACTCGAAAAAAGGATTACCAATTTAAACGAGATTAAAAAAAAAGGATAAGAAAACCCATCCAGTGAATTTATAGAATAAATGTAAGAATAAAAATTAAATAAAAGGACATTGTGCAATTTATGGATATTTACTGAAAGTGCTAGTGTTACTTTAAATTAAAAAAAAAAAAAAATATTACTCGAGTGGTTACAAATGCTGATTATGATTCTAAAATTAGAACATGTTCTACATTTATTATGTGTGCTCCTAGTGTTCTTGTATTAAGTATAAAGACTGGATTTAAAATTATGACTAAAGCAACACCCTCCTTCTCTTAAGCTAGAAGTGTGGATTTAAGCGAGACTAAATTCTGATTAAGTGTTTATCTTCATTTGAATTTCAAAATTAAAAATGTTGTCTTTAATAGATAACCTATAAGACCGCTAGTTAAAGTGTTTGCATAATTAATGAATCAAATAAAAGTATGAATATAAAATTTATTGACAAGATACATAGAGGAATATTAGCTTTCGAAAATACCAATCAAAGTGGTCACAGAAAACAAGAAAGAACTACATATTTTTATTAAATTTTTTTTTTGTAAAAGTAACAAAATTTAAAGAATTTTTTTTGCACAACAACATCCGCATTGAATTTGAAAAAAAAAATATTAATGGCTATCAAAATTAACATAAATGTCTGAAGATATTTTGTTTCATCTGTTTCGACTTTAATGGGAAAATATATGGAACAGGATGTTCTCAGGGCACTAATTTCGTATGCGATTTTCCGGTTCTACAAATGATCGATCGATTAAAGTGATTGTTTGATAAGTTGGCAACTAATTTAATTACTTATTTATTGGTTGAATAAATTATGGAAAATTAGAGAAAAAAATTAATAAATATGAGATTTTTAACTAATTTTAAACAATATAGTGATATTTATTTTGAATAATTTTTTGACTAAATTTTAGACAGTTGAGGCTTTTATAGAATTTGTTCAATAGCTTTCACTAAATACAAAGGATTATTATTTAATAGAAATTAATTAAATAATTCTTATAAATAAATTATTTTCATATGATTAATTTGGCCTAAAAAACTAACTGATTATTTAAAAATATTTGTATAATATTCTCATCAGCGCACTTTAGTTTAATCATGGTTGAACTCAATTTATAAAAATAGTTTTTAATTGAATTAAATTAATCCAAAAGTTATTTGAAAGCTTGCTCTTAGAAAAAGGGCATCAATCTTAACCAAAAAACTAAAACTAGAAATAATTTTTTTTTAAAAAAGTGTGTTTATAAGAAAAATATAAACCGTTTAATTTTAATTTTTCTAATTCAAAATAATCTTATTCTTATAAATTGATTGTGTATATACACGACGTTACTAATAAAAAAAATTACTTAACTTGCATATTATGAACTGTGTTTAGGAAAAATAATTTAGCGGAACAAATTTTTTAAATGCAATACTATTTGCAATGTTTGTGTTGTATATATTTGTATTCTTTGGAAAATACTAATTAATATTCATCATTCCTTAAATTCTTACCAACAAAGATTTTTATTATAATTCACATACATTAAGCTAATAATACGAAGCAATTATAACACACATAATACATTTTCAGTTGAAAATAAACAAAAAAAGCTGATCTGAAACTTGATATTTATAATATCTTCAGTTTCAGAATAATAATTAAATTATAATTCGAAGCAGTCTAGCCCATTCCATTCAAATGTTATTATGTTTCTTCAAAGCTTTAATACGCATTGACACATTAAAAAGAATAAATTAATTTTTGACTGAATCTCCAATCATTTTTATTTTTAGAATACAAAATAAAATGAGTAATTGAGTATCAAAAATTAATATAAAATAAAATGTAGTACAAACAATGCGAAAAAACAAAGCTTCCTTTACTTTTTTTTTATAAGACAAGCAAACGAAAGAGTTGATGCACAAACCTGATTTAAGAAGTTAATGATATTTTAGTTGAGATTCAAAGTTAATGAATCATTTATTGAAATGAATATAAATTAAAAATGATAATCCGTAGTTAATCAATCAATTGATTATACATTGCGTAATTATTGTACATACATTGTAAATCTGACAACATCAAAATGCCTTTAATTTAAGATTAAGAAAAAATCGTCATTATTGAGAAATTGAAAGAAAAATCTTTATAACTCATTATCAATTGTATTGCATTTAACAACTCTTTTTTCTTGTTTCTTTCTATACAAATACATACGTCACTAACAGAGTCACAATATCTAGTTATATTATGCGATTGATCTTATCTATTATGAATGTTTTAATAAATTAACAAAATTTATCAATTTTTGAATTAATTTTTTCAAATGGTTATTTTTGTTCCGCTTTTATGTTGTTGAACTTTAAAATTGAACTTAAAAAAATGCATACAAATTTAGTGGCGCTTCATTAAAATTTTACAAATAAGAAGCTTATAAAAAAACTATTCTATTAAATAATCTAACCTCCAAATAGATATAGATATCAATTTTTATAGAATTAATATTAATTTGTTGTTCTTACGTTGATTAGAGAATTTATTTTAAGTTCATATAACGGAAGAATAACATACTTTCAATTTTATGATGTATGAATAAATAAATAATAATTAATTAGTTAGTATATGGAAATTCTATCCACAATAGATTTATGTATACAATTTATAAATTGTAAAAATAATATTAAAAATTAATCTATAATAGCTTAAGCGACAACTAAAAAAGAACGCCAAAAACAAAAATAGCACACGTAATAAATGTCACTACAACACATTCTTTTTGCGTTTCATTTATCAACGCCAACTTAAAAATACTTTATTTTCATTTTCATTTTTTTGTTTGTTTGTTTTCAGTTTAAAAAATGGCACGGTGTAAACTTTTACCACTAGCAATGTTGCTAGTGTTGCATGCAGCACTTGGTGATGTCGGCTCAAATATATTCCTTTCTGGGGTCTATAAAAACTCAATTGAATCTCATCCGATATCATCATCGGAATATGGAAATCCAGTTAGTAAAAATATTTTCCTGGAACATGCTATCTTCAGTAGGCAAGCTTCACCATTCAGCGCACCAAAATATTTGCCCCCCAAGGAGTATATTAAATGCGGTGGTGGACAACAGTGTGTTAAGAAAAATGTTTGCCAAGGAGGGTATTTCACCAATAATCCAAATGGTTATATTCAGGTAAGTTCAGTTTTTTTTTGGTTTTAAATCTCTTATTGTGTTTTTTTTTAAGGTTATATAGAATTAATATCGTTTTGAAAAATTATGTAGCTAGACGACAATAAATTAAATAGACACACAACTAATACCATTGAAATATATTATAATCACAAACGTGTTTAGTTTGGACTTTATAATTATTATTGATTTTATATGAAATATTGATAATTCTGAGATCAGAAGTATATACCTAAAATATTCTTTTAAACAAGTTGTTAAATAATATTCCTGTTTATTAATGGGTTCTTGTTAAAATTTGGCTATTGTTAAATTTTGTGTCAATTCAAAACAATAACAAGATAAATTCTACATAAATGGCTAAAGATATTTTATGGGATGTATAGCTTCATGTTTAAATCTTGTATTTATACAAGTTTTATTTTGTCAAAATCAGGAAAAGGCCATCGATAATAATTATTTCAAATTACCAACTTTAAGTTGTCCCCACAAAACAAATTTAAATGTTTTTTAATGATACACAGAGTGTGCCAAAGAACTAATTTGGTTTTGTAATAAGTTGTGAGTCACTTAGGCTCTGGTTCTCCACGAGACACCAAATTTATTTATTTTTTATATATTTTAATTAAGTTTAAATAAGTTAATGCTTGCCCTGAGTTAACCTTTTTAAAAATTCACCAAAAACTTGATGATCATGATACACTTTTATCCATCAAGTGTGATATTTCTAGTTTTTTTTTTATTTATTTATGCATTACTTTCTATTACTACATTTTTTGCCTTCAAAACTTAAAAAACTGTATGGCAATTTACTAACAAAAAAAAAAAACAGTGCATAATTATATAAATTTTTAGGATAAATATACTATTAAGATAAAGCTTTACTTTGAAGCCACTCTTAAACCTGTATCTTACATATATTGTGTTGATCATTAAATTATATCAAAAACAACCGACATGGCCTAGTTTCAGGCAAGCAACATTGATTTAATTTTTTGTTTTTATATTTTATTGCTAATTTAAAATTATGGTTTTATTTTGAAGAAATCCACCCCCACTCTATAGCCATTTAATTTAATTTATTTCCGTATTTAAATCACGTATCTGATTAACTTAACGTTTTGTCTTTGCATAATATCGTAGGCTTTGAAATATTGACACTTGTTTTAGGTAGCAAATAAATTTATATTGGCTATAGAAATATATCACAACAATGATAATTTTGACATCAAATTAAGGTGGTTAAATGTATTAGCAATCGTTAATAAATTAAGAAAAAAATATATTTTTTTTTGGTATTAAATTTGGCAAAAATAAGCCTGAAGCATTTTTGTGATATGCTTTATAGGTGCCAAAACAAGGTTGCTGGAATAAATTACAATATTTTTGAATTTTCTGCTAGTCAAATAACAGCAACTAATTGACCAAATCGTAGATTTAAATTGCGTGTTAAGTTTAAATGTTGAAATTTTTAGCAAAACTTTGTGCTGCTCAAATATCAAATTCCGACAAGTTCAGAAAGTTGTATCACATTAAAGAAAAAAAAAATGAATCAAAACAAAAGAGCTGAGGTAAAACTCGATTATTTGGGATCCGCATCCTACTGAAGTTGTAGTCAAGTCAAGCCTATCATCGTAATAAACTTGAAGACACATCTACGGTATGCATAAAATTAAGATTATATAATAAATCAAGAATATCCGCGTTTCCCAGTGTGAAAACCGTGTCTCGGTAAAAAGCAAAAAAAAAAAAAATAAATAGCAGAGTTTATAATAAAATAAAAAAAAAAAACAGCTTGAAAAAAAACCCTTAAGTGCAGTTTTGTGTACCTAGTCATTGCACCAGTCTACTGATATTGATGCACTTGTGCTACCAAAAAGTACTTTGTGTAACCCAGAAAAAAATTTCGTAATCAAAAAATTATTTTCATGATATTTTGATTTTGGTATCTTGTGGTTTTGTTTTTTTTTTTAATTTTTTTTGTACTCTGTCCGTCCGGTGGCAGTGCAATCACATAATACAACAACAACTTATATACTCTACCTTCAGAGGAAGAAAGAAAGCGGTCAGATCACCTGCTGCCTGAAAATTTTCATTCTTTTTGCTCGTGGTTATAATTTATTTTTGGCGGAAACTTGATTAATTTTTTTCTCTCTGTACTTGATTTTTTTTTTCATTTTGTTAAAGCGTCATAAAAAGAAAGTTTTTTGTACTAATATTTATTACCGTAGCCGATGGCAAATGGAGTGTTGGTTTAAAAACCCATTTAAATAAATATTCTTTTTATAGCACCTATTATGAATGACATAAATGTTTATATGAATGACCTTTTTTATAATCTCCAACCGCAAACCACCTTCCACTTACATATAAAGCAACTGAATCATAGGTAATTTTGAAGCTCTTAAGAAGAAAAAAAAAAAACAAAAAATAGATACAAAAATTAAACATTCAAGTCATCCTCTACGAACTTATCTTGGATGAAGATTTTTTTATTTGTTTGTTTTGTAGAATTATGAAAAACGACTTATTTGTTGCCGATGGCAAAACTTTTCAACCATCATCACCAGCCTCACCATTATTCCATTCAGAACCTTCTGTCATATTGTATGCAGCATAGAGTTGGTTTTTCAAGTTGTATGTGCTCAATAGGAGGTATGTCATAAAGGTCACTCTGATGAGCACCACGTCTGGTTACTACCCAATTAGATAGATATCGTATAATTTTCCGCTTATTATGAGTGTTTTTTTTTTTTTTTATTTTTACCGACAGAGGTAGTATCAATTGAATTTACAATCATAAGATCAGCATGGTGTTTAAAGCTTAAACCTCAAACCACACAATGAGGAATACATTTTCAAAAAAACAACTCTATTAAATTGATAAATCTTCTCAAATTAGTATTGACTTCTTCTTTACAATTATTATGATGCTTTATTTGTTGTTAAAGCAATATCATTTATCAAATATGTTGTCATTTTATCGCATACATAAGTGGAATTTTCAAATAAATTCTTGCATAATAAAGAAGCAACCAAGTATGATTTAAAAAATTATGTCAATTTATGTATTGACGAATAGTAAGCGATTTTAAGGCTTGCTATTTTAATCTGAAAATCAGTTTAAGGTTTGCTATTGAGCTCTTATTTACTGGGAATTCTTTTTCGTTGGTATTTTCATTTTAATTCGATTAATCTTTACTGCGAAATACTAAAAACCATCTTCTATCTCTGCATATACTAGCTAAATTTTACTTTCATTTGACGAGTTCATTTGATTTTGCACTTTAAAGACAAATCATTTATCGCCCGGTGACATAAGTTGATATATGACCTAGTCAAAAGGCCAACTATCTGGAAAGAGATGTGGTATTTTGACTTTCTTGAACAATTCTTCGAAGTCTCTTTGCATTAAGTGCAAAGATGCATATGTCTTGATAGACCCACACATGGTTGGCAGTAATATGCATTTGCATTTTTTTTCAACGAATAAATTTGAATTGAATTGGGGTTTATTGGCGATTTGAATTTTTATAAAACAATTTATTTATAAAAGGATTTTAGTTTTAGTAATCCTTCATAGTCTTTATCTTCATAAATCATTTATTATAATTATAATATTTATTGATTTTTTTATTCATGCAAGCAAAAAAAAAACAAAAAAACAAAAAAACAAAAGAGTTGAGCTACGAACTTCGAAAAATGTAAATAACTATAAACACGTCATTTTGAGTTGGAAAAATGCGAACATTTAATTTCTATATTTGGTAAAACACAAGTAAATGAATGATTCAATCTTCAAAATCAATGCAAAAACGCAAAACAAAAACAAAAAATCGTGAGTTTACACAATTCGGTAGCAAGTGTGAATTGTGATGTGAATAACAAATCAATTCAGTCAGAGAGGTTAAAAAACGGAGTTTGTCTGCCCATGTCTTGTCAGTCAAAACAAATATTGGCGGGCTGGATTGATATTCAATGTATTTTGTTGGTCACTTAAATTAATCATACATGGAAAATTTAAAGCACGAGACAACATCAGTTTAATTTGATTTTATAATTTAAAATATCGATTTTTTTCTTACAAACCATCTCCGGTTAGTGTTATGATTGCTGTAAGACTTAGCTCGTTTTCCTGAACATTATTATTAATTAATTACTTAATAATAAATATTTGTTTTAAATTCTCATGAAAATTAACATAGAATATAAAAAAAACCGATGATTTAATAATTGGTTGCGTGTGCGGTTGGTTGTATTATAAAAAAAAACATCCAAGCGAAAAAATTATTCTACAAGATCAATTGCATTATAGACGTAGGTGGAATACCCACTTAGAAACTCACACATATAATGGTGTTTGATTTGTGGATGATTTTTGTTTTCTTTTTATAAACTCTTAGTCATACTCTTATGTTTACGGATAGAAGCTATATTGGGTGTTTAAATGATGTATCACATGCAAATAGAGGTCTGAAAGGTTTATTAACCTTTCATCTTCAAGCTAACTAAATATCTGATTGATAGTTGTGGCTTCATTAAAAAATGATTAATATACTTTAGAAATCTAAAATTCCACCATATGCCATGCCTACATTGATCGTTAAGATCAGGCTGCAAAAAATTCTACTTTTTCTCGCTTACATCATTCAATGAAAATGTTGAACAGTAATATTATAAGAAGCGAGAAGACTATAAAAAGTAATTACTTGTCAACGAGAACCACTATAAATGTTGGAAGACACACAGAGTGTAAAACCTTGAGAATCTATAATGACATTTAAAAAAAAAAATTCTTCATTTCAGAAAAAAAAAAATAAATTGTCATGAAAAAAAAAAACAAGGAAATTTGACAAATTAACAGCATGTTTTGTGACGCATTTAATAGCTTCTGGGCAACATAAGACCAAGTTCTTTAAACCAAAAGGAAAAAAAAAATACATACATATTTCAAAAATTAATCAGCTTATTACTAAAATTAAAATTTTAAATTTGTCTTCTATTTTGTTTAAAGATTTCTAAATTTAATTATTTGGACACAGTTTATGTTTTAATAAACCTGATTTCTTGGGTTTATTTTTTTCTGTCTAAAATTTTTGATTTAAATTTTAAGAATAGAAAACAACGTGTTGCTATACCTATATAAAATCACTTAATTAACTGGCTTTGTTCTGGTACAAGTTTTTGATGCATTTTTTTTTTATAAAGACTTCTTTTATTTTGAAAGTCAATTTTTGAAAACTTGTTAGTTTTTTTTTTGCAAAGATATACTTTATCTTGTATAACAAACTTGAAACTGATGATGAAAAATGTGAAACATTAATAAAAAAAAATGAAAATGAAATTTATCCTACGTAATAAATCGTTGATACGTCAAAAGAACTTAGTTGAAACAACACACTCTTCTATATAAACTTATCCAACTATATGTATCTTTATACTGCTTGTTGCAATATTGAGGTTGATATTGACTTATAAGTTAACTAAGCAGCAAGCATACTTGGCATAAAATAAACTTTAAGCATTATTGACCGATAGTTTTTGCACACGAAAATGATGTTTAAACTATCACGTGGCTGGGATCTGTGTTTAGGCTTAAGTTACAAAGCAAGAGGGAGAATAACTAGTCTTGTTAGTTTTATTTATCTTTTATTTTAAGTTTGTTAATATTTTTATTATTTTTGTTTTTTTTTGCAGAACTGTGAGCCAGAGACTGATGTTTGTTGTACATACCGTGCACCACCAACAACTACCACAACTACCCAACGTCCATCGACACCATGTGCAGGTGATTCCGATTGTGTTGCACCAAGTCAATGTTCTCGAGGAACAATAAATGTTTCCAACTATGCTAAGACATCATCGGTAAGTTTCTTTTTGTTTTATTTTGATATTTTGAAATAAAAACTTTAAATATCTATTCCGGAGGCCAAAGTCAACTATTAAAGTTGAAGTGTTTTCAAGTTAGACAATGTTTAAATAGTTAGGTCCTATTTTTTTGCTTGATCCTTGAAAATATATGCTCAAAATTATGACAGTAAATTAGAGTTTTCCAGAGTTTATTTGTTCGATTAGTGAAACTAACTTAAATTAAAAATAAAATATAACTGAACGCGGTGTTCATGTTATTCCTGAATTATTGCTAATGCTTTGAAAAATCATCATAACACTACTTTCACTAAGTCGTTGTTAGCTCATACATATAAAATAAAAGCATTGACCTCCGATTAAGTGAGCTTTTTGACATTGTCATAAAATTTTTAAGATTTATTTTAATTATTTTTCCCAATTCTTTTATAAGAAAATTTGTGTATTTCAATTAAAATAACGACCTTCTTTAATTGTAAGCGTTCAAAAAATATCCATGTCCAAGTTTTTTTTTGTTTTTTTAATAAATCATTGATATGCATGTCTGAAACACCTTAGCTTGATATATTCTGTTTACACTATTCACTTGACACACTGATGGAACCAATTAGGTGATTCAAAGTTATTTTTTTTTAAATATATATGAAATTCAATAAAACAAAACAATAAGTAGGTAGGTCTAAAAATAAAATTTTAGTATAATTTTACAATTCAGAACCAATGACAAGTTGTATAGCAGTTATATATTAAAATTCAAGCACGTGCTGTCTGTTTATAGTAACTTGATTTCAAAATAAAATTCAGAATGTATCAAGATTATCATTCTAATAACTTATTTAAACATTTTACATAATGTTGAAAATTAAAATGTATGTCTTGTTTATCTGGAGGGGAATCGGCTAAGGTGATTGTTGACTATTGATAATCTGAAAACATAAGAAAAAGCATTTAATTCGATCATGACCAATCAACTTTCAGTTTAGCCGATTCCGACTCTGAATTATTAAACTTATTTTTAAGAGAGCATTTGTTTTGACTCTGAAAATGTACTTTTTGGTTTATTTTTGCATTTTATAAGATATCATGTGAAAAAATTTAATATGGCGAAAAATCGTAACAATTGAGAATACCAGACTAAAATATTCAAATTTCTTTAAGTATACAACACACTATCAATCTCAAGTCCAACTGAAATTAAAAAAAAATCTCTTTGAAGAATAACAAAAAACCAATACCAGTTGCATTCCAAAGCTGCCTTGCTCAACAATTTGACATATTCAAGCCACAAGCCGAATCCCATGCTCTCATTTCAATAATAATAAGTATACGTATATACATTGGTATGCAAATTATGACAGATTGTTATAGTTTTGTGTTTTTTTTTTTGTTAATTTTTTTGCCACCACAATGTATTCCCAGATTCAGATAAGATAAGATCCATGCCACTGTGTGCAAGTAACAACGTGCCCCAAGTCACTCAAAAAAAAAAACAGAATATGTATATGAACCTGCATTATAAGCAGTAGCTTTTGATATCACATCTCAACGTTGAAGATGAATGAATTACAATTCATACACAGATCTAGAAATGTGTGAGAGTTTTATTTTTTTTTATTTTGAAAACAGCTAAAAATTGCAGAGGACTGAATTGTTTATTACCTAACTCACAAAGAATTTAACAGCAAAGTAGAGATAGCAAAATAAATCCAAATAAAAAAAAAAACAACACCACAAAAGAAACCTGTCATAAATTTTAAGTCTTATTTAGCTTTACTCAGCTGTACCAGTTTACTTGCCTTAAAATTAAACTGAATATGCAGCGTAATGAACAACAACAGCGAAAAACAGCATCAAAACAAAATTGTTGGCAAGGTCGTCTCGTGACGTTGATTATTATGCGCATCATCGCTTATGATCGAAACGATTAAATAATTTCGAATACCACAACCATCACCGCTATATATGTGGGTACTAATAAAGATGAATACATATATACAAAAAAGTAATTGCCCGGATGCATTGTTCGCCTAATCATTATGACTTTAATAAAATCTATCCGCCGCCGGACGAAAAGAACGGCGTGGTGCGGTGGCGACTGCGACATACCAAACGATGCCATTAAAAACAGAAGCCTCTTTAACGCATTCATCATTTGATTAATACAAAAACATGCTACTTCCTTGGTAGCCCATCATCTCGAAAAAAAAAATAAGATTAAATCAAGATATAGTTTATATTAAATGCTATGACTTTAAGATCAAAGACCGGAATATCTTCAGATTTATGTGATGATGATTAGAAAGTATTGACCTAGACCTTGAAGTAAAGCATCTTAAGCAACACTATCTTAAATTCTTGTTGGGATTAATTTTTGTTGTTGTTGTTGAAATTTGCATTTCTCGATCGAAGGTAATTAAAGCCCTTGAAGTTAGATCCAATTAGAAACAACAAGTTATTTCTTTTGAAGCTATTATAATTGGATATTCCCTATTGATCATCTGTAAACCTTTATTGATGATACATGATGCTTTTAATCTCGTAGCTTAGATCAGTGTTAAGATCGTGGCAAAACTCAACTATATTAAACACATTCGGTCACGTTTCATCAGTAGTTTTTTTTTTTATTATTTTTTGTAAGAAAAGGTAAGGTAGTAGTATTTCTATTTAGTCATTGAGGTTATTCGGTCGTCTGGACGATCTAGCATATCGGCTGTATTTTTTTTTTTGTAATTTCTTTCTTGTCTTCATTACAGTATGTGCAATCTACCATTCAGACACCAAATAGTAATTGAATTGGCGTTGTCTGGGAAGAGGAAATCACAAATAAAATCCGCAATTGTGAGAAAATGAAAGAGCTGAGAAGCGAACTTTATTTTATGTTTATTTGTTTTTTTTTTCTTCTTGTTCAGTTTCTAAAGATCTATTTGACTAGCAAAATACACGCGATTACACTATTAGGCAAATATTGTTTTAAGCTTAAGTTGCTTAAGCTTACAAAACTTAATTATATTGTATATGAGTTTGGGATATGCATTCATCATATTACTAATGATATAACAAAATACCTTATAATCGGCGTGACGTCGTCGGTTTTTTTTTAATCTGTAAAAATAACAAAAATAAACAACATTAATTATGTTATTTTACTGAGAAAAAAAAAACTGCCTTTAGGTGTAGACTGAATAGATGCTGGAGTTTTTCTAAACATTTCTTTGATTAATTCAGCGTCTAATTTTAATATTTCACAATGGATATGCAGGTATTTACAAAGCAGTTTAATTGATTAATAGATGATTGGAAAGGAATTTTTAAGAAAGTTCTAGAAATTCTAAATAAATTATTTTTAATCAAGAAATACACTAAGGGTTGTTTGGTATACACCAACAACATATAACATTGCTAATTTGAGTGCTGATAAAATTCTTAGTTTATCCAATTCTTACATAAGTTTTTAAAATGAAAAAATCATATTTTTTTTAAAGAGACTTGTAAGATTTAGTATTCTGCAATGTTGTTTTCAGAATGAATAATCAGCTTTCCAGATCTAAATTTAAAATAAAGAATATCCCCCCCCCCTTAGCAATAGACGAAATTAGATTTGAATTTACCTTAATCTGTTCAAGATGTGAGATTTCTGTTACGACGTTTTGAGCCAATGAAAGCTACTTCTAACTTTTAAAAAGTGTCCATTGCTAAAACTGATTGACTTATTTCCAAAAAGTCAAAACACGTGTCGTAATACATAAACAGAGATGAATTAAATTATATTGAAAATCAAATCAAACAAATAAATTAAAGTTTATGTAACATTTTCGAACTGACAATTCTTAAACGGCCCATTGTAACAATTTATTTATGTTTAATAAACATCCATAAACTACATTAACTTTTAGACCTATCTTACAAAACACATAAAACTACTACCTTAACCGCAACACAATAACCATCAATTTAATTTCCATCGCTCGTGTATTGTTGTTAAGAGCGAAAACCAACAAAATTTATAGCCCTCTCTTCATACACGATCGATGGAGATGGAGATGTCGCTTAACGTCAGTTGTTGTTGCTTTGCCGGTTAAATAGCGCATCTGATTGATATTTGACTAGATTTTCAATGCAATGATTTTTAAATATTTATAACGGGTTCCTTAAAGATGTTCATGGTTGTTTTGGTTGTTGATCGCTCCCTCCCCCATTTTGTTGGCTGATTTTATTTTGTGTGTTTATTATAAATTTCATCATGATGGTTTTATTTTTCAAAAAAAACTTGTCAGTTGCAATTTTGATGTGTGCATTTCTTGTATGTATATTTCTTAACAACAACTCGATTGTATTGCTAACTCGCAACCGCCATACAACCCACAACATCATTAGTCTTCCTGATGACAAAAGAAAATCCCATAAACTAGCTTATCTGACAGAATTAAAATGCAAATGTCTATCACATACATTCACACAATACGGACTGAACTAACTCGCCTATACCATTATCGTTAAAAAAAAGTCTACAAGCCACAAACGAAAAATAAAACTTAAAAAATTTAATATGCAAATATAATTATTAAATCTGAAAAAAACAAAAAAAAAATCCAATGACCTTGTTTGGCTCTTTTGAAACTTTGCGTGCCATGTGTCATGAATGCAGTGCTCGGTTTTGGATCTTTGACTCTCTTGTGTAGTAATTTCCATGGCATATGTTCTCTTCTTTGAAGATATTTTGTTAACATCAATGTGATATTTGAACTGTGTGATTGGTGGTTTGAGTAGGAATCTTTTGAAAAAAAAGACATCTTCACGAGACAAAGATTCATAGCTTTTTTTTAAGATAAACTAAAATGTCTTAATTGGCTACATAATTTGTATGTGATGGGACATTTTTTGTGACAAAAATAATCGTGGAGAAAAATCAAATTGTTATGAGTTTTTTTCAATGGTGGCAAAGTTTGATTTTTCTTGGCTAGAGACAACTGTGATAGTGAGCACAGATGTCGTTTTTAATAAACCATTCCGAGGTTGCATGCTCCTTCTTCTTCCCTTTGTCCTTTTTGTTATTCCTTCTTTAAGCAGGACCTTAAGACCTGTTTGTTCATATATTTCCTAGTTATCAGATTATTCAGTAGCCTTTCGGATTATAAGTTACATACTACTTGTTGAAAAGTTTTTTCTTTTTAACAGCACCTATGGGCCTGGAAGAATAAGTCTTATGTTTGAATACATAACCTTAAATTGTAAAGAATGTATTATTACGGCTTCAGAGGTAAAAATTAACTTCTAACCTGCAGCTCTCCACGCATTTAAATTCAAATTTGTCCTTATGAAGTCTTAAGAAACATTTCATTGACACAGAAATCTTGACCAAAATTTTTGTTTCACCAATTCAAAGGTTTCCATTTAAGGAATTGGTTATTTAGTAAATTAACAAAAAAAAAAGAACAGTATCATATACAAACACATAATGTCATGTGAAGTTATTGGTTGTGTGTTGCATGTTGCTAACACGATATTTGACACCTTTTTTTCGGCAAGTGGTATCGTGAATTTTTACTTTTAGCATTTTACACTTGCACGCGCACACCTCTTACCTCAAATGCACAGAACATATATATGCTTTGTGCACAAGCCATGACCAGTGCAGCAGCAGCAGCAGCAGTCAGCGCACTCTTGATCTCGACAAAACCAATGTGAGCTCAGGTTCATAAGGTCTTAAGCTGGATTTGCATGCGCAACATGTGCAAGAAGATAAGCTAAAAACACAAATATTTCCCCCAACAGCCAACTACAGCCACATGGTTAAATGTTGCTGAAGAAGTCTAAAAAAAAAAATAAAAATAAAACAAGAGAATATTGCACAACTATACTGCATTTACGGTACATTAAAGTTAATTGCATGGTTTATTAATAGCAAAAAAGACAAACCCCTCTTGTATGTGTGCTATAGGTTAAGACTTAAAAGGAGGGGTTTTCTAGCATTTTTTTTTTATTTTTTAAATCTTGTGTTTTAGAGGACTCGAATAGTTCAAGAAAGTGTCAAATGTGAACAATTCAAGTGACTGTTAAATTGGGTTTTAAAATGGTGATGATGATGCTGATAATGGTTGAAGTCAATGGTTAACTGCTTAATAGATTGAAATAAAATTGAATCGGTGAAAGAGGATTTCTCATAAAATGTTTTTATTCATTTAAGTGTTGAAAAATGTCTTATTTAACACGATGGAGTTGCAGTAATTTTAAAAATGAGAAAAAAATAATTTGATGATTTTAGTTCAAGCAGTTGCAGTATCTATGAATTTGGGTTTGCTTTTTTGTGTAGTGTATATTTTTCCACTTAGTTTATATTTTTAAAACTGGAGTGGAATTTCTGAAATTAAAAACAGGAATTAAAGACCGTCCATCAAAAATAACAAACATTTTTAATCTCTGTATATCGATCGTTTTGTAGATTTATGTAGCCTTCATTAAACAGCTCTTAACAATGCGTTCTCTTTTAAAGCATTAAAATATCAGACTTTCGAAACTTAAAGTTCTTTGATTGATATAGATGCTACTAAAAGGGTTCCGTTATTGTAAAAGATAGATTATGATACAGATAAACATTAAATAGAGTTAGAACTATTAACAACAGTTTAAGCTCGAATTCTCGTAACATTTAAATTTTTTTATTTTTAAATTCGGAACTTCCTATTTCCCTTTTTATAAGTTGGTACAGTCATTTAAAGCATCCATCTGATATTTTCGCATTAAATCCGGTTCACTATATAATATCATATAAAATTAACATTTTAAAATGATTTTATTATATCAGCCGACAAGATGACCTTAAATAAATTGTCTATATATTTATATTTGTCGAGATTAGTTTGCTAATTTTTGTGTTATTTAAAAAAAAAAAATTTAATTAAATTCATCAAAATTTGTTTTTATTTTTACGCGAGTTTGTATATAACTTTGCATAATGGATAAGGCAATGAACTTTTGAGGAATTTATTTATCTCCACTTATATTTGTCTTGTTCATTTAATTATTATTTCGGAAGTTTTGTCTTTTTTTTTATTTATTGGCATTTTTAGCAGTTGTTTATGATAATTTTTACAAAATAGGATTATAATTATGGGTAATATACGTCAATACTATTAAATCTGTTAAGACGTTACAAAGTTTAAAAATAAAATAATGAGCTGAAATTAGTCGGAGGGACTAATTATGATTGCTTAAAATAAAAAATAAGAATCTTTAATTTAAATACTTTCTAAATATTCTTCTATTATTTTTTTTTCGTTTTTTGAAATAATTATATTCAAAGCCAGTTGATTTTTTTTGTTATTGAAAGTTTAAGATCAAGCATTACATACGAATATATAAAGAATGGCCTGATATCAGGCTGATATCAGGAAACACATAAACAAAAACTTAATGCTGCACTAATCGTTTAGTTCCCAAATAGATTGGTTTTAGTTGTGTAATTTAAATTAGTTTAGGAGTTCTTAGAAGAAAAAACGCTATACTTTCAATAAACTCTTAATCCTCAAACTTTCGTTCAGTTTTTGTAAATATTTTCTCAAAAATATGCTCCTGCTAGTTTCTTACCATTTATCAAACATTTAAACTGCTAAAACACTGTTGCTTCTTATGCAGTTTCTAATCAAACTTAAAAATCAATTTAAATAAAACGTTTATGCAAGTAAACAATTTATTTAGATAAATTAAATGCCATTCATTTATAAAAGAATTATGACCACAAAAAATACCTAAGTATCTTGCAACTCATTTTTTATATTAACAACAAGTAATAAATAAATTTAAATCTCGTTAACAAAACCAACTGTAGGTATGTACATATGTATGATCAAGCACGTTGTTGATTAATTTTATTTATTTAGTAACTCGTTTAGACTTTTATAAAAATAAACAAAAATCAATATTTTTCTTCTCTATTAATATGTTCTTACGCGCAAAAAAGGAACGTGTTTTCCACACGCAAGCAATTTATCTTTTATTATTTTTATAAATTGCAATTATCATCGATTATAAAATAGCATATTTCTTAATAATTGGTTCTAGCTATTTACACACGCCTTTAAATACGCCTCGTCCAGCTACCTACTAATTGCTATACCAATCCATTGCAGACTTGGACTTCTGAAGACGAATTGCATCCGCACTTAGGTACCTACTTAAGCAACTTCTGTAGAAAAAATACACTCCTACGATGTGTATCTATCTATTTTTGAATTGCACGCAACTTAATCACACTTTATGCGTACACCTTAAATCTATGTCAAATCTAAAACCAGCTTTCAGAACCCACCTAAAAAATTATAGGCAATTAAATAAACTCCAAACCAAGTCAAATGAATGAATTATTTGAATGGAAGATGTAGTTAACAGATCAATTTAAAAATATCCGCAACTAACTACTCGTATAAGTAGAGACATCTTTCACTATCAACATTTATCTTATTATACGAATTCACTGACACCATCCCACACTCCACACATAGTTTTTAGAATGTTTGTTTTTTTTTTTAATTTTTATTTGGAACCATAATTTTTCATTATAACTTTTCTACCCACCTACCTATGATGGCAATATGCATTCGGGCATATCTGTCACTGTAAATGTTTTGACACTGAACCGTCATTTACGTTTATGGCTATAATCCATCAACTGCTTGGTTTGGTATTTGATTTTTTGTCTTGTTTTTCAGTTGCAATAAAAACACCTTCTTTGACTTCTTCAAGAGAATTATACCTATATGATCTTTGGATTCTTGTGTTAGGTAAAATGCAGAAACTTCTTGAATTTTATGGTAAACTAATGGTGATATGTTAAAAATACAAAAAAATATGGCCATTAGGTAGTCATAAATAAGACAGCAATATTAAAGTAACATAAAATTTGGCCTCCGGAAAATTAATGATCTAAAAGTTAAAAGTTAAGCTTGGCTTATGAGTCTATAGGGTAGTCATTAATAAATCATTCGTCTCTAATACATCAATTTTTTTTTCTATAGGTAAGCCGTTGTTATGCTCCTGAAGTGTGCTGTCGTCTACCAGCTACTGCTTTGACTCCAGATGGTTATGTATTAACTGTCCCAGAAGTTCCATTCCCACAACCACAGCCTTCAATTCAAAGACCACAAACATATCAGCCACCAGCACCACAACCACCAACTTATCAGCCACCAGCACCAAAACCACCAACCTATATTCCACCTGCACCACCAGCTCAACCCTCATACCAGCCACCAGCTCAACCCTCATATCAGCCGCCAGCAAGACCAACCTACCAACCACCACCACCAAAACAACCCAGTTACATTCCTCCAGCTCCACCAGCAACCCCATCTTATCAACCCCCTGCAAGGCCCTCTTATCAGCCACCAGCACCTAAGCAACCAACTTACAGTCCACCCGCTCCACCAGCAACTCCATCGTATCAGCCACCTGCAAGACCATCATATCAACCACCTGCAGCACCATCATATCAACCACCAGCACCACAGGGACCCACATACATTCCACCCGCACCACCTGCAACTCCATCTTATCAACCACCTGCAAGGCCATCCTATCAACCACCTGCAGCACCAACATACCAACCACCAAGGCCACAACGCCCACAATACATTCCACCTTCCCCACCAGCCCCTCCAGCTTACCAGCCCCCTACTTACATTCCACCTGCATCACCAGCTTCACCAGCTTACCAACCACCTGCACCACAAGCTCCTCAAACACCACGTCCACAACAGCCCCGTCCTCAGCCACCAAGTGTTCAACCACTCCGTCCACAACCACAACCTCAACGTCCACAACAGCAACCTCAGCGTCCTCAGCCACAACCTCAACGTCCCCAACCCCAACGTCCTCAGCCAAATCCACCAACCGGATACTTGCCACCAAAGCAACCATCACAGCCACTTCAACCGAACTATGTTGGAAGTCCATCGAATACAGTAACACAACGTGGTGAAGACATTCTGTCAGAGCCCATTTATCCATCAAGGAAGCCCCCAGTATTCGACAACAATCTATCACCATTTGCTCCACAAAAGTGTGCTGCAGCTCTTATCTGCACAGATATCAACTACTGCGATAGCCAAGGAACTATTACAAGCTCTCCATCCAATCTATCACCACAACAAAATACATTCCGTGCCCCACTATCAGATTGTACTATCGAAGGATCAGGAGCCCCAGGCAAGTGCTGCCGTGACTCGAACTACGTCGACCCATGGCCAGTAAATCCAACAGGACAGTGTGCTACAAGAAATAAGGTATTTTTTACTATACTTTGTAATTATGAAGATTTTTTAATTCAAAAATGTATTTTCCTTTTTCAAGAACACAAAACCACGCGGAGTAACAGATGAAGATACATCATTTGCTGAGATCCCATGGCAAGCAATGGTACTTAAGGAATCATCGAAGTCACTTCTTTGCGGTGGTGCTATTATTGGTTATGGAATGGTTTTGACAACTGCTTCATGTTTAGCTGGGTAAGTTAATATAATTTTTATCACAAAAGGTTCCCCCATTGGGCGCCATTTAAGATTAACTCCAATAAATCACATCATTAACGAAAATATTTTTCTACAGCGAACCAACTAAGGATATTCTTGTGAAAGCTGGAGAATGGCAATTGGGTAGCGACGATGAACCCCTTCCCTTCCAACTGGTACGCGCTTCTGAAGTCGAATTCCATCCAGAATACGATGCAGCTACTGGACAAAACAACTTGGCTGTCATTCTTTTAGAGAAAAATCTTCAAACTGCAATTCACATCAATCCTATTTGCATCAGCGATAAGGATCCTAGCCCATCAGAAAGATGTATTGTCACTGGATGGGGCAAGGATGCACTAAGAAGTGAGTACTACTACCGAAATAGTTTTCAAGGTCTTTTGTTTAAAATCAAACTTTATTTCAGTTCATCAACAAGGAGCCCTTATGCACCAAACCCCAGCCGATGCCGTGTCACGCAGTGAATGTGGAGCCAGTCCAACACAGGTGTGTGCAAGAACAAAGTACGACGCATGCGGTGTTGACTACGGTAGTGCTTTGGCCTGTGGAACAGGTGATAGCTATACACTTAAGGGAATCTTTACATCAGAAGACCAGTGTGGAAATTCTGTGGCGACCTTTACAAAACCAGACATTAAATGGATCAACACTGCCTTCAACTCCAACAACCGTGCCCTTACACTCGGTTAGGTTTTAAGCTCTCTCAAGTAAAAACAAACAACAACAAAAAAAAAAACAAATTAGAATTCGGTACCTTGGTGCAATTTCAGATCCTATTTTGGTGTAAAAATTGATAATTTTGTGTTATATTTGTGTGTTAAGTGAAGAATGAGAAAAAAAAACACTAAAAACAAATTAAAAAAAAACAACAAAACTTACAACTCATACAAACGAATACTGTCATTAGATGTTAATTTAATTTAATTTAAGCTTAGTTTTTTTTGTATAAGATATTTCGTATTTTTAATTTTATATAATTTCTACCTGCAGCTTTTACCTGTAATCTACCTACCCTAAAAATTGTAGAATCTCATAAATCTACTATAAATCTATCGCTTTCGCTTTTTTGTATATTCCTGCTATTTATGATTTTTTATTTTTGTTAATATTATATTAATTTTTTAGTTTTTTTATATTTTATTTTGTTTTTTTTTTATATTTATAAACCATTTTTGTCATGATTTTTAATTTTATTTTCCATCGCACATTATTATATGTATGTATGTCCTAAAATGTCATTTTTATTGATTTTTTTTTGTAATTAAAAAAAAAAAAAGAATAATGCGAACAAATATTAGTTTTACTTTTGTGCTAAGTGCGCATATCATCGTCATCTCTTTTGACAAAAAAAAGAGAGGATGCCTCATTTCCTTTTTAAGAAAAAAAAAACAAAACAAATAAGAAAAGAGAAAAATTATGAAAAGCAGCGCTTTTAAGTGTAGATACGTTGATTTGTCAGTAGACCTACTTTTTATAAGATTCTGCCACTATGTGTGTGTAAAATAGTAATTTTTGTTCTATTTAATAAAATTATTTTTTACATAAATGATTTGAGTTTAATTATTTCATCAATCAAAAAACATATTTTAAGAGAGTGCCCACAGCCACACTCTTAGATTTATCGTTGGGTCCACTAGAAAGAGGGTAAAAGTTGTATAAATGCATTTACTTAGCCCATTTTAACTTGGAATAATTATTAAAAATACAATTTTTACATCCTACCGAGTCCTTAGGCAGCTCCAAAAAAGGAACGTCAAAGGCCCAGTAGCTGAAATGCTTAAGTGTGCTTACTGAGAGGATAGTTCTCTCGATAGCTCTAGATAGTTTTTCTCTTCCCGCAGCTTCGATGGCAAACTAAAACTATTTTTTACTCTTATAATAATATTGAGGTTGCATTTAAAAAAATAACTTATCAAATCTATAGATCTTTCTGGCACTGTTTCTGTATTTAAAGTCAATGAATTGAATTACTATTTCTACATTTGTTTTTGAATTCTTATGCGCAACATTTTTCTTATAAAATTAAAAAAAATAAAAAAGTGCGTATCCGCTCAAGTGTTTTGCATTTTTGTTTTGTGGTTTGTTAATACATAGAACGAGAATGGTCACCTTTTTTTCAAATTTCACAGCGCCTACTCACTTTTTTATACCTTTCTTGATCATACGAACTCTTCGCCTGAAAATACCTCATCTCCTTTGTGGGTTATTTTACTACAGTCCTAGACGAATGGAATTATTTGGGTTACAAAAAAAACTTTCATTGAATTTTATTGAATTTAAAAGAAATAAATTATTAGAAAAGTAAGACCCAACTCCATATTTCACTCCGAAACTCATTACATTTCAAAGCTGCTTTTGTTTGCTTAAAATCTACAAAATTAAATAACATTTTCAAACTAATTTAACTGACTAAAAGGTACTTATAGCTGCATATTATTCTTTACCACAGTTGTTATTTCAATTTGTACTCGTACATGTTATTAAATTTTTAAAAGCTAAAATAAAATAGCTTACATGGTCAAATTCAATAGCAGACTGCTCGTGAATCCACTGAGTAATTAAAACACATTTATACATTTTCGTATATCTCAAAAATAAATATAACGAATTTTGAAACAAGTTCAAAACATGTTATTGGAATTAATATAAAAATATAGATTAACAGTTTCAAAAATGAGTTAAGTTACTTCCTTGCAATTTCATAATTTTCAATGAACCATTTCACCGATGTGTCAATTGATTCCTCAAAATTGGAAAACTTAAAACCCGGATTTAATGCCCTCAATTTTTTGTTCGAAGCTGTTTTTTTATATTGTCCATCAGCTTTGCTAGTATCACAGACGATTTTTCCCTAGAATGTTATCAAATATGTCTGTTAGAATTATGATGAAATTAAAATTATGTGTTAAACCTTGAAATTAAATGCTTTAGCAATTGACTCGGCGACTTGTGCTATTGTTACTTCATCGGATTCATCAACTGCCAGATAGAAAGAATAAAATATACATATTCGGAAAAAGATATCAAACAAATGTGATTACCTGATAAAATTATGGGATCGACTTGGTTGTACTCTTCCAGCACCCACAGCATCAGCTTTGCGAGGTCTAAGGAATATATGAACTGCCTTAGAGGTTTCCCACTTCCAAACACACTAAATATCTTGTCTTCTTCCTTCTTATCGGTGTTCTTGTTTATCAATTCATGCATCCGATAGATCATCCCCGGGATGACGTGGCTAACTTCTGGCTTATAATTATCGTTTGGTCCAAAGATGTTGCATGGAATCACCGATGTGAACAACGAGCCATTTTTTTCGAAGTAAGCTCGATTTTGAACGTCAATTAACCGCTTGGCATAGGAATATCCAAAATTCGAGTCATGAGGTGGACCATTGTGAACCATTGTCTCATCTATTGGATAGGTTGTCTTGTCCGGGAATATGCAAGTAGATAGACAGGAGATGACCTTTACACAGCCATGCTCGAAAGCAGTTTGCAGAACATTGTCGTTGATTTGAAGGTTTTTCCTCTGGAAGTAAATATATAGTGGTCAAAAGACTGAAACTATATTTCTGCTTACACTCACCAAAAAATCGAGATTGTTGTTCATGTTATGGAATAATCCACCAACCATGGCAGCTAAATGGATGACATGAGTGGGTTTCACTTTATCAAATAGTGCCTTCGTGTCGGATAGGATTCTGTAAAAAGCAAACACTCAATTGCTACATAATATTTTTCAAACTAAATATGATTCCCAACGTGAGATCTCCATCTTTGGAACCGGCAAAGTACCAAACATCTGAGTTCGAGTTGTTCTGTTTGGTGACTGTTTCTAGAGCTTTGCCTACGAGCCCAGTTCCTCCAGTAACGAGAACGATTTTGGTCATTTTAATATTATTTATTTTTAAAACCAAAAATTACGAAAATACTTTGCATTTAAAAATAAATAGCGAAGAACAATTTTTGAGTTCAGAGACGTCTGCGATGACGATGAGTGGTTTATAATTTTTTGACAGTTGACGTTCGTCAGCTGTCATTAAGGGTCAGAACAGAGTATTCGAAGCTTAAGCACCAAACAGATTGAGTCAGCCACTCCGAGGAGCGTTGCGAGAACCTCAATCGCTCATCAGAGTGCCACATGAGCTATGAGTGAAACAGAGAAAGCACCAAAAAATAAACAAAAAAATGAGAAATAATCTCACTCACTTTTTTTGCTAGGAAATATTCATAGTCTCTTGTTTGGTAGACTCAACGAATTTGCTAATAAATTTTACTGTAATTTTTCGCATCAGTAAATCAAGTATTGAAGAAAATTTTTTAATTATATTTTTCAAATTTCTCCAACTAAAGGATTTTGCTTCCGTTTTCCAAGCTAAGTAGTTAAGAAACCCTCAATCCAAAATATGGTGAAATTGTGCATTTCTGTAAAATTTTCGAACTCACATTTTGAAATGTTTGAATTAATTTAAGAATTTAAAAACATATTTTTTAAAACTGGTTTACATGAATCTACATATATTCCATTTCAAAATTGATGTGGTGCTGGTCCTTACTGCTTAGGCACACGTCCGTTTATCATGAATGGAAAATGATGTTATCCAATTTCGTCTAATTTGCAAAAGCAGTAATGGATCAATTTGAGTATAAAGAATACAATTAAACAAATCTTTTCAAAAATTTTATTTATTAAGGCGAAAAATTAGCGTATGAGATCCATAACGAATGCGTTGAGTCTACCAAATAGCTCAACAAAATTCTTCTTGCAATATTGCTTCATTTTGTGTGTGTTTTTCGTAAAACCTATAGATATTTAGTTCTCAATATCTCTATGTATCATGTTTTTACCGTGTCTACGTAGATTTTGCAAGAAATTACCTACAAAAAAGATTGTTACAAGCGGTCCAGCGATTTCGGAGTGAGATAATCGCAAGCAAATTGAAAAGTAACGTATGCAATATCTGACAGAACTGTACCAGTACCATAATTCCTTTTCCTATTGGAACATAGATGGCGCTTGCTATTTTTATTTTTTTTTATCGAAGTGTACCTCTTATTAAACCACACTTCTCCTACTTGAGTATAGAGATCCCTTAGATCGGATTCACGTTAATTTCCGGTTGCACAATTGGCGGTTAATTAAATTTCAAACTCGTAACAGAAACAAAGAAAAAATACACTTGTCATTATAAGTTGAAGAAATGGAAGAGTATGCTTCTCTCTTTATAAGTATTGTTAGCTTTTTGGATTGTTGGAGAAATTTACATTCTGTTATAGTTAGGAAATAATTATTTAGTTTTAATTCGAAAACCGTTTTAGGCTCTATCGGGGAAAACTGTGACAAATCCTTAGGTGTCACATTTTTTTGTATTTATGCTTTGTATATGAAAACTATAGTACTATCATGGTGGAAGTCGAATGGGGCGACATCTAATTTACCTATGCAACCCTTACTCTTTTTTTTTTTGCGGAGAGCTTATGGAGGTTTTAAATGATATTTATTGATATTTTTTGGATGTAATAATCCAAAAAATAGTCTACTCTTGCCCCTACCACCAATTTTCGACGCTTAAAGACTCCCCAAATCGAATTTTACACCTCACATTTTGCAGCGCCACCACCAGGACCTCTGCAACCCTAAAAAAAACTCGCCATGATAGTACTATAGTTTTCATATACAAAGATTTATGCAATGGTGGGAGCTCAGTTTTAAAAAAAAAATTTATATGTTGTTAAACCTTCTATATATGTATATACTATATATGTATGTGTATTTTGTGTGCCTTCTAATACTTTTATGTCAGCAATTACACAATTTTGTCCCAACATCTCTGGATATCTATTTCTTTATTTTCTTTAAAAGTCAAGGCTATTGTTATCGATTGTAATTGCATTTTAAAAATTTTTAATTTTTAATCTTGGAACGACATTTATTCCATACAGATAGTGCGAATGTGAATAGTTATCGATTGGTGACAGGGAATTTTGAATAGAATAATGTCGTTTTCAATTGGCAATCTGGAAGAAGAAAAAAGCATTCTGAATGCGTTCAATTGGGCAAAAGTGACAGTTCTAATACTAAAAAAAAGAGAATTTCTCTTCTGGATTTGAAATCAGAAGCAAAAACAGAATCACTCACACATTCAAAGATTTAAATGTCACGCTTGATAAATGACATATTTTTTTTAAAATTTACAAATTGTGCGAACTGTGAAGTGATTGCTGAATACTAATACAGTCACACCAAACTTCAAATTTTTCAGAATCGAAAAAACTCATCAATTGGGATTCCGAATCTAATTCCGGATTGCCAATTGAAAACGACATAAAATGTTGACTCCGGAATGGGAATACCATTCTTCTATACCAGCTTAAGGATTTGATATTTTTGTGCAGGTATGTTATAAGTTTGATTTTCAAAGAAAGGTGCGTAAGCGCCCAAGTGCATCTCATAATTATCGTCGTTTCAAGAGACTATTCTCTGATGAGTGACAGTGGGTTTGGAATCAGAATATCTGCTTTGAAAACTGTTCAAACTCCTGAAGAGCGAAACTCACGGGCAATCAGATGCTCAAGAGTTGCAACACATTTATTTATTTAAATGTACTCGTATGTCCCAAAAAAAAAATATTTAAAATATTGCATATCTAATCCTATATCCACACTTTATGGTGGCGGCTTTAGATTAAAAATCTGCTAACTTCACTTTTAATGTTACCATTTTGTTTTTAGGCATTTTGAAAATACAACAAGCATTCACTCCAAGCCGAAGATATGTACATTTGTTTTATCGAATAATTTTATGTCACAATAATTCTAAGTATGACATCTCGGCGTCAACCCAAATGACATCCTGTCAAAATCATACCAATGTAAGCAAACTCATTACAGGTGCGAAAACAACCCAACGTCAGACACTATTAATGGGGACAAAATATCTGCAACTGTCTTAAGTGGTGGTTCCATATACATATGTATATTGTGTGCAAATATCTCACAGCAACGATTCCACCTTTTGACTACCTCCTCCACGTCTGGCGGCCTCCACCACCTACAAACAACATGAATTCCAAGCTCTTGTTAACTACAGCAGCACTTACTTTGCATATAATCGGGGCGCGCAGGCAGACAACTCTTCGAGGAGACCATACATACTACATCTACATCCATTTTCCACTCCGCCAGTCGTTACACTCGTCCATCCCGCATATACCCCAGAAGGGGACAAGTGAATAAAAATCGCTTCGATTGATCGCACTGCGCGCAGTGGTTTGTTTTTCGCACACCTTTGTTGTTGGGTTATTGGGACCCAAACATCGAAGAGCCCAGCATCGATTGTTTGTGTGCTCACTCAGTGACATAACAATGGAATTAAATTATTTGCTCAAGCTGTCGGTCGTTACAGAGTAATTTGTTTGGTTCGGCGTCTTCGCCGTCACCAAAACTGCAACGCCAAGATTGGGCAAGGCCAAAGATTAGGATTCAATCCAGCCATTTTTCTGGGGAATCACCCCAAGTCCATTCGTGTTTTTCTCCTCTCACTTTTTTTCCACCACGTTTAATCCATCGATTCGGATCAATTTTGGATTGATGCTGGGCAGAGGCACCTAACTTCCATTCATCTGCTGGCTGTGCCGAACCGATCACGGGGAGTGTGTGTAGGCCGTTTTATGTGAGTTTTGAAAGATGTCTAACCAAAGATCCATTGATTTAAGTTCGATTTACCTGCAAGCGCACACAGCGGCTGCACCAACGGAGAAGAGACAAACTACATACAACATGACATTGTGCAAAAGTGATTTCACGGTCGTCCTCGTCCTGCGATGCAACCACCCGCCCACCAACCACCGAACCGCATGACGAAGCATCAGTGTTTTTGTGTGTCTCTTTCTTTCCACTTCGAAGAACGGACAAACCGTTTCAGTTCAATATATTAGCATATAAATGTTCTGCAGTTACTCAGATAAATCGATTGTTTGGCCCCTTTGCATTTCCATGCCGCTTGCCGCTGATATTCAGAGGATCAGAGAATCGGAGAGGATGCGACGTGGACGTGACTACCACGGCAGTGGCGCAGCTCACGAGGATTGCCGCCTTATAAATCCTCCTTTGACAAAGTGCAGGCATTTGCCTGGACGACTTATATTGCCTGCTTTTGTGGCAGAAGTTGCAAACATAAACGGATGGATAGATGGATGGACGTTGCAAGAACGCATTTGCAGATGTAATAACGAAATCAATGCAAGCAAACTTGACCGGGGGATTGGGAAGAAAGGAAGATCAATGCGGCTGGGCGGATGAGTGGCTGGTGTGGTGGTGCGAAGCGTATGGGGGGACAGAGCTTCGTGTTATGGCCGCAAATTTGTCTAATCATTGGGAAGAGAGATGGTGGATAGCCGCAGAAGCAGACGTGCCGTAGAGTAAATAAAGTGAACACGTTGTTTACGCGACGGATCAGTTAATGTAATTCGGAGTGTCTCGTCGTCGTCGTCGTCGTCTTTGGCCATCCTCATCGTCTTGCCAGATCTCACAAAATATGCAATGCATTGCAGTGGACCTTTAAATGTAAAGGGCAGCAATATTTTGCTTTGGTGGCTGTTGCTGTTGCTGGATGATGGTATAATGTCATTTGCCGTGGAGGAGCCATAATCGGAGATTACAGTTTGAGATATGTCACAACAATGAGGTCTTAATACAAGAAACTCTCTGTGTTGGACAAAATGTGCATTTGGAGACATTTGCATGAGTAATGGCTGCTGGGTTGCCGGAAGAGGTAGCTTAGGCAAAATGTACCTATATATGGAGATAGCTATATTCTTAATTGACTTGTAGTGGCATGTGTAAGCATAAAGTGGCTGTGTCATATCAAAAGCTTTTCAAGCTAGGATTATGAAGTGAAATTGAATGAATTTCTATAAAAAAAAAATTCTAAGAGGCAGATTTTACTTTGAATACTTTGTATAAAATTTAGGATTAACTCACACAGACAAGTGGATTTACAGGAATTAAGAAAATTTACCGAGTTCAATGCATATGTTTGAAAGAAGATATTCATGTCGATTCCAGATTCCGTAAAACTCGATCCGCAGTGAATGCTCTATCGTTCTCAGCAGTTTGAAAATTACTTAAAAATATATCAAAGAAATTGGTTTCAAAAGCTAAGATTTGGATTTAAAAAAAGTTATGAGATTTAGGTGGAAAGCTAATTTTCCAAAAAAATATTAATGATTTTTTTAGAAAATTGTCCCTTTTATCGAAGCCGGTGGAAATAGACCTCTCATCCGATTTTTTTCTTATCTCGGTTCACTCTACACGCCCTAACCTTTTGCCACACTTTATACAAATTACCTTGTAAACATGTGAAATGTTTCTCACGAACATTTTTGAAGCAGATACAGTTATGGGCGACACTTCACCACTTCAGTCATACGCATCCTTCTCTTTCTGTCAAATGTTGTAGAGTCGAACCACTAACTGTAAAAACATGTATTCAACACTTGGCCGTTTCTTATTTTATTGACTTAAAAGAAAATTCTCCTTTTTGTTTGCGCACGAATATGAATTATAGAAATATAATTATTTAAAATATTTTCACGATTGTTTAATTAAGACATGCTATCATCTTTGTAATAAAATGCACGACTGGATCGCATGATCTTACTCCTATGAATAACCAAAAAAAATTATAAAAACAGGAATTTTGCAGCAGCCTCAAAAATAACGGTACCTATCATATAACCGTTAAGACAAAACAAATTTATCGTAACGATTTTTTGTTAAATTTTTGTTTGCTGTTTTTTTAGGAAATTAAAATTATTTGGGGGATGGGGTTTTCTGTTTTCGATTTTCTCATAAACGATTTGACGGATTTTGATAAAAAAGGTCCCATATAACTTTTATAATATTTCATATCAAAATTTTCAAAATTTTTGTTTTCTGAAAAGAAAAGAAATGAATTGTTTTTTGAAAACTCAGTATTTTGAAAAATCGTTCACAAATTTTATTTTACAAAAAAATTAAAAAAATTTATATGCAAAACATTATTTTTTTTTGGAAAAACGGCTATAACGATGAAAGAACGAACAGATAATACATCAAAAAAAATTTAAAACTGTCTGCGATCAAATTGTTTTCCAATATACTTTAACCTTTTATTATGCAGTATACGTTATGTATATTCCTTTTCCTTCCACTTCTTAGTCGTCTTATCCAAATAGGTAACAAATTCAATCATATCTGATAAGACATCTTTATTTTTCTTTAATGGTTTCAAAATATTTTTCAATCTAAGTACAGTACATTCATCATCTCTGATGTCTCTTACATAACATCTTTTTTCTCTAAGTTTATCATCCATTTGTACAAAAATCACCTTCCTCACTTCACACTTCATGACGAATGTCGCTGTACGAACCAAAAAAAAAACCCTCTTACATCACAGATCCCTCTTCTTCGAAATTGAGTCACAAATTTGAATATCATTTTCAAAAAACCGTGCACAATAACTCATAAATAATGACGTCAACCAAACCCAACCAACCAGACTTAATATGCCCAACCCGAACCGATCCGCGATCCCGAAAAGACCCCCCAACAAACGCTAGCTAAACAATAAAAGCCACCATCTCACTGTCGGATATTCCGGCACAACAATTTATCATACCTCAATCTCAATTAAGCCCAGACAAATCGCAATCCAAGCCATATTTGCTTCTCGTTGGCGGGCGCACGCAAAACTCCTCCACCAAGCCGCCATACAGCCACAACAAATCCAGGTCAAATTGTCAGTCAGACCTGACCAGATGCTGAAACTATACTCGGCGCAGTCTTGCAATACATCTAACATATAAAATGGCTCTGCAGTTCGCGAACAATGGTTTCAAATGCGCGATAATAATCGCTCTTGCTGCTGAATTAGCCCGACTGTGATAATAAGAGACTCCCTAAACAGGCGCTCGCGCGCCTCGCAGACAACACAAAACAGTTATGCCATTAAGATCGAAAGTGTTCTTCCTGGACCATTGAAACTGTGAGTGCACGATGCCGCCGATGCGACGCGACGCGACGCCAGAGACGTTCCATGATGATGATGATGGTGAACAATGGGTCTCTGGAATTATATAAATAGGTACAAAGACGACCGTTTTGTAAGCAATCACGGTGATGACGATAGTGATGAGATGCTCTACCAGAGTCTTCCCACAGGACAGATCCAAGTGAAACTGGAAGATCCTTTTGAGGAAAAATAAAGTGAGAGTGGTAAGCAATAAGCATTTCCATATGGACAAAACATCGGAAGGGGAAAACTGAGCCATCTAGTATAATAGACAACATAACAAAGGAACTCAGGTCATGTGACTTTTGTGTCTAAATGCGCGATGAAATTTTATTAGAGTCACGATTTTATCGCGCCAGCAATTTTCACACCACACGAATCGTCCATGATGTCGAGACCAACCACCATCCATCGGCAAAGACTTGAGGTCTTCAACATGAATAAAAGAGCCTTCGTTGTTCTCCTGTAAGATCAGCTGGCCACCGCGCTGCCGTCTTTGAGCCATCAATTGTATGAAGAGGTAATATTGTAGAAGTTTGGTCTCTGAATCTGAAGTAGCTACCTAACTAGATATTATGAGGATATAATAAATTTTGTTATTTTTAATTTTTTTTTATTCGTTTTTGATGAGATAAGGTTAGAAAGTGAATTCCAAGGAAAAAAGAGAAATTTAAAATAATCTTGCAGGGGCTCAAAACCTATAAAACTGATGTGCAGTGGTTCTGGTGAGAACTATTCTTTGGAAATTTCTCATTAAACTTTTTAATATTTTTACCATAAGCCGCATGTTCTGAAGAATCGCAATATTTAATTAACAATTTAGAATTAGGTAGAAGTTTACATAAAAAACAAACATTAATCAGTCGAAAAGCATATTCACATATTTTGATCGTTGATAAGTTGTTTTTTAGTTGGTTTTTCAATTTTTCGTTGAAAATATTTTTTGCTAAATTCATTTCAAGACAGCGAAGCACTGAAGCACTTTTCCTGATCAAACTCTTGGAGGTAAAAAATACAACTAGTTTCGCTAATCTGACAGTTATCTGTTTTGATTGATTGCCACAAGATATGAAGCACAATTGCCATAAGTATTTATGCTCAGATATGATAGCTGTCAAACAAGAACACTGTAGGATCGATCCAAAAATTTCGATAATTTCTAAATATTTATTTTTATTAGGTCATTTTACCTTTTTAAAATATATATAAAGTCTTATGTTTATTTTGAAAAATAAACTTTCCATAGGCAAAGCCTAAAGATGTAGTACCTGCTGATTTTGCATCCTGGTGCAATCAATAAAACAATTGAAGAAAGATAGATTGTTAGCTAAATGATGAAGTTATAGAGAAGCTACAAAAACATCCAACCCCACACACCATTAAATTAAGTAAGAAAAAAAAAAAAAATACAAACCAAACCATCAACAAATAATAATAAACTGGGCGGGCGGTCATTCAAAAGTGATTATAAATTGTGGCCCGTTAATCGACGCGTTCTACCTCGCCCCTTAATTAATATTTACTTTAGCTGCTTCATTTATGTACATATATGTAGCATTTGAAGATTCTGCAACTTACCATGAAGCATGCACCTGCGCATTTGAAAAGAAATATTCTGCGGCACGCTGCCATCGCCATTTCCGACACTTATAAACACCCAACAACATCAGGGAACTGCTGCACCAGACCGCAGTGTGTTATGTTTTAATTTATTTTTGAGATTATTATTTCAAATTAGATGGCGCTGGCTCTGTTGGCCGGTTATGGTTGTGGACGGTGCGGTGGTGTTAGTCAAGGAAAAAGAGCCTCCTCATTTTTTGTACGTCGCTTATAACATTTTTGTTGTTGTTGTGATGTTGTGAGTAAACAAGCTGGGCTTGGTAGTGCTGATAGCCTGGCTCCGCCCCAAGAGGCACCAGGAGGCGTTCAATTCCGATTCACAATTTGTGTTTGAAAGTCCTTTTCGAGAAATCATCGTCTCCATTGCATCGTCCATGCATCGGGAAGCTTCTGTCTGATGTTCTCAATATCTGAAAGCCCACCATTGTCCCTCGAATATGAATTATGATCCAAGCAGGTGATAGTTTAGTTGATCATTTTAACACGTTAAAGGGGTGATTAACAAGAAACAGGATATCTGATGCTATAGTGATGGTGCAATCCGACCAAGTTACTCCATATATGCTGTTGCATGAATGGATTCGAGTCGTAAATTTTCATCCTCAATGTGAGACTACCTTTGAAAAAACAAAAAATTGATCTGTTTGTGGTAAAGGAATCAAGAACCGGTAAAAAATAATAATAATCAGCACGAGAAAACAAGACAAGAGAGAGAGAGAGAGAGAAAAGAGAGGACTGGAGCATAAATAATTAGGATGATTGCAAAGTGCTCAATCAGTAGTAAACGGGAGTAAAACTAACTCAACTAATTGCGGAAAAAGTTGTGACAGAATAATGTGGGTTGGTGGGGAAAAAGAGATAATGATAAAAAGAATCTTGTACGTGGGTGTTCCTTTGACAAGTGCTATTGACTTTGATTTTAATGTTAAGATGGATTGATTAGAGATTATTGAATATAATTCTATTTTTTCTAATGAAATTTTGGATAGCTATTTAAACTATTTATTATTTGCATTTGAGGACCACTTGACCTTAGGGATAGGGATGCTTTTATTATTTAAAAAAAAAATCAAAAATACGTTGTATTTTGTCAGTGATGATATTTTTGATGTGAAGACGTTCGTTTTTGAGATTTTTATTCAATCAGCTTCAAGTTTAAGCTAACTCACTGTTTTGCATATTTTACAAATAAACTTTTACAAGTAAACTAAAAGTTTAATCGAAAATTATTATTAAATCTCACACTTATTATTTATAACACGAATCACAGGTAGGGTAAACCGTCCTATTGTTGGCGACCGCATATTTTCAATTTATTTAGATTACATTTCTTACATTTAAAGGAATAAAGAATATTTACATTTTCTCAAATCCAGAGTTTTCAAAATAGATTTTTTATTTAATTTTTAAATAATATTATTTTTCCTGAATTTTTATTCAAAAATCAAAATTGGAATAAATGTTTCCATGACAGTCAAAGTTTGATCTTACTCAAATCCAAAGATGTGAGGTTAAGACAAATCTACGGTAAATACCACCATTAAATATCTGAAATCTGATTATTCCCATATAACTGACCCAACTTGGTTTTGCAATGTAGGTTATTGACTCACTTTTAACAAAAGTGCTACCTGTCAGCAGCGGTGCAGAGATTGCCCAATTGAAAATGATAAGATTAAAGTTTTTTGTATTTTTGAAACGTATTTTGAGCTGTTTAATATTCAAGAAATGTTTCGTATTAAAATCCCATTATCACACGGTATTTGTACGTGTTTTGTTTGAAGTTGTCGACCTCTTTATTCCTATAATATTTCTTCTTTGGTAATCGAGGATCATATTATTTTCGGGAGACATAAAACAAAAGAAAGAAGTTTGTAACTCAGCTCTTTCGTTTTAAATATTTATTTTATTATTTGCATAAGAATTTTTTTTTTAACAAACTTCCTTTGAGTGATAACCTTACATTTAGGTCTGATGCTGACTTCCTTTATTTGAATTCAGCCTAAGGCTGTGTATATCTAAACATCGAATTGTTTTCCTTCTCCACATCAGTAACATCAATCTGTTGCTAAAAATCACATCGGCTCAATCGATTGGATTTTGCACGATTTTTGCAATTTCGTCGTCCAACCAAATGACCTAATATGACCTTTGACGCTCATAAACCAAACGAAATCGTTTGGAACATCTTGTCGGTATGCTTTAACGCTCACATCTCGTATCCCGTTGTTTTCGTTCACGTCAGCAACGGTGTCTACATCTTGACCACACTCGTCTTCGTCAGTTTCTTTTTTTTTCAAACCAACCTGTACATTTTTTCGCGTGTTGTGTTAAACGCGACAACAACAACGAATTCCCAAGTCAACTTCATTTTGTTGTGGATCTTTATGATTGCTATGTCTGAGTTTTTCTATGGTGTGGTCTGAGACTATCGATGGAGCACAATCATAATTGGCATCGATTTGTGTGCTGAATTGGAAATAGGCAAACAAAAGCCGAACATAAAAATGGACTGTGTTAGGATTTTTTTTTTGTTTGTTGTTATTTTAAAATTTGTTCGTATGATTTTGTTATGTGATTTAAGAGAGCGACATTATGCGATGTTGTGTGCTTTATGACATCTTGTGGCCGCAAGGGGTTATCGTGACTCGTTAAGTTTATTTATAACGATTTAGTGGGTGAAGCCAAATTTAATAGACAGGAAATTATTGGACTTGATCGCCTTTAGGTGATTGAACAAGAGATAAGGTATTTGTTTTTTTTTTAAATATACGACAAAGTATAAAAAAAGCTGTATGGGTGAAACTTATACTAAATGTGACCGAAAATTTGAAATAAAACAGTTAAAAGAAAAGCAGGACAAAATTAACTCTTTTACATTTAAGTCTTAAAAATAGATTCCATCAAACAATTCACCCAAAACAGTAAATAAAAACATTTTCATACAAGGGCATTCATAAGTAAGTGCTCCAAATGTTGATTGTTTTTTTTTTTGTTCCACAAAATCAATCTGGAAAAGTACATCGTTCAACGTCAAAAGATACATCGCCCGGTTACCTTTTTATCCGTCTGCCTACGCTGAATGCAATCAAAGAACCACTTGCATCCGATGCGACCAGACCAGCATCGTTGTTGTCATCTTCATCTTCATCGTTGTCGTCGTTGTCTTTTCCAAGCGGCTATGATAATCTCATCGAGAAACTCGGCGAGTGACGCTTATTAATGTACATGTGCTCCCATTTCGGTCTCAGCGTCAGCATTAGCAGTCATTGTTTCCCTTTGGTACGATTTGGTGTCCTCTGATGTCCTCGTTCTCTGTTACCCAGATTCATTTTTCCGCTTTCTGAGTTGCAGTTTTTTGTTTGTTTTGTTTCTGTGATCGCGTATGTTGTATGAAATCTCCATGGGATTGGGGGGCTGTTCAGTGTTCTCCATGCAGCATCCGCACGTGCGAAGTTGTTCGTATGTATTTAGTCATTTTCGATGTCGAATGTGATGTGCGGTGTATGGTGGCGGCTGTTGGACAGAAAATCCCTCTTTGTCATGCTGGATCACACAAACGTAACACACATACGTACAATACATGTACCACAAAGTGATTCGGATGACATTTTGCGCAGATGTCTGAAATGTCAATTAAACTTGAAAACTATATCAATTTGTTGTACGCCCGGAGTTATGTCACAAGTCAGCGAAATTGAAAGCTTTTGGTGGTCGTGGATTGGTTAGACGGTGATTGTTTGGTAATCGTTCGCTTTGTGCCGAGTATGGTTGAAGTGGTAGAAGTTGTGGAGCACAGATCACAGATGTGGTGTCTGTTTTTTTTGTTTAGTTTGTTCCGTTTTGAAATTACATGTTATGATTCATGAAAGCATTTTCAATAACAATGAAAGGTACAAGCAGTGTAAACGCATTGTCACGTTAAATTAAAATTCTCAGAATATGAATGAAAAGATTGAAAGACCAATTTTTAGTTAACATTTTTGAACTATTAGTCATGTAAAGATTTTTGCCTATAGAAAAATTGAATATTAATGGGCAGTCATAAAAGAGATCTACACAATTCTGTCTGAAAAGCACATGAAAGGTAAACATTAAAGACTTATTGCAAATTGAAATTTTGAACGATACTTTTAAATTTCAACTCTAATTCGATTTTTCCTACAAGTGAATTCAACAAAAAATATATGAGATTAGGGCGAGGTTCAATACCAAGCAATATTTACGATTTAAGAAGACTAAGAGATACAAAAGTCTTTTTAACTTTCGTTTCGTTTCACCAAAATCGAGTTCTATTACACAAAAAAAAGTTTTTACCTCAGCTCTTTCGTTTAAAATTTACTTAACAACAAATATTATATTTTTGAGGTATCAGAATTAAAAATGTATAACAAATTAGTCAATTCTTTGGCTGTTTTAGGTGCATACGCTGAACGAAATTTATAAAGTATTTTCATCTCTCATAGTTTTGTTGTTTAAAGTTTTTTGTTTTACCTCGTTTGAAGTGAAAGCTTTAACATACCTATTCTTTATGATTTATTTAAGTTTTTTTCTTAACAAAACTATATTGCTGAGAAATCCAAGTCAAGATCTGAGCGATTGAATTAAGCCACAGTATTGTTATCTGTTGTCCAACACGAATGCCGTGCAAAACAAGAGAAATCAGAAATCCAAAAAATAAAAAAAAAATCAATTACAAAAAAATCAACCTCCAGCAAATCGCGATAAATCTACAAGATACCTATATTTCGGAAGGTCATAGGATCAACTTCTGCTGCGAAGAAAATACAATAATAATTTTTTTTTGTTGCTTTATTAAATATCAACATGGAAGCTGTGCAACAGTTATCATGTAACCTGAGTGAATTTTGTTTGGGCTATGTTTGCAATCTTCGCTATCATCGCCATCAGAAAGAGAGACCATCCACAGAGACATCGCTTTAGGGTACTACTTATAATACTTACCTTTATAACCTACATATAATAATATACTATATACAAAAAGGAGCATTGATTTGGATTTATTTGCGGGTTATATTTCGACGGTATCACCAAATCTGGTGTACAATGGCACAGCCAACAACTTTCTGTTTCGTTTTTCTCAGCTTGAACATGCTGACTCTGTACAGCCAATATCTTAGCTCTTGTATTGAGTTCCTTGTAAATTTAAATTCAAATCTGTCTATACTTCCTGTGTGATGGAAACTTTGGTAAATGTAACTTACTGATTTTGGTTTCTTATAGTTATAGCTGATGTTGACGGTTTTTTTGGGTTTCGTTGCACAATAAATTGTTTCCTAATTGTAGGTTAAACGAGATGGATTATTTCCATTTTAATATTTAAATTCTATCCTACTTATAGCTGACAAGATATGCTACAGAAAAGGTTTTGTTTGCGAGTACACAAAAATGTTAAATCTTACTATTGTGAAGCACTTTTGTGAATTTAAGAGATATTTATTTTATGAAGATTTTCGTTTGCAAGTAAGAAAATTAATGTTTTATGCAAATAAATGTCATCTGTAGAAAAAGACTAAAGTACCAGATTATTTTATAATGATTTAGATATTCATCTTAAGACCATGCTTTATGTGAAAGTGCATAAGAACTTTTTATTATATAATACAATACCATCTAAGTTTGTCTTGCTATATTGTCCAACATTGTATTTTTAATGTGAAAGCTTCCTCTGATATTCAAACTTCTCGTCTCTGGGAAGCACTGTCCCATTCATGTAGATGACCGAAATAGGGTCATGCGTTTGATCAAAGTCATTTATAAAATTCCGAAACCTAAGAAATCAATTCCTTTGACAAGAAAATTATATGTTTGTGACGCGCCATCTGTTGTTAAAATACAAATCTGAAAATGTTAAGGTATTTCTTAAAAATTATTTTGAAATAGTTGTCCCACTGTGGAATCAGTGTGTATATTTGCATTTTATCAAATAAAATTCTAATTTTTTTTTAATAAGAATTAATAAGAAAATATGGTCACCCTATTTTTCTTCTGCCTCAGACCTTTAGTTTTGTAATGTGTTAAATTTGTTTTAAAGTCATCTCTGCTAAATTTCAGCCTAGATTCGACTTTTCTCTATTCCCATATATTATTATTATCGTAAGTCCTTGATGGGTCATATAATAATTTTATGATGTCGAAACAATAATACTTTAATGCGTGTAGTGATGCACAAACATACGCAATGCAGTGCGCATCGTATTAAATGTCCAATCCCCTGAGACGCAGCAAAATAAACATTAAAAATAAAATCATATTAACTTTTCTTCGCACTATGTCGTCAATATGACATAAATTATGCGCATGCAATGTTTTTCTACGCGTTGTTTATGAGCACTTGACATTCAACCAATATCGTATAGCAAGACAGATCTCCATTACAAACGTCTACAACTGACAACTACCAAACAAACTCATAGACTATAATATGTGGGTGACAGTTGCATGACGGTTTTTGGAAATACAAGAATTTGTGTCACCATAAATGTGCTGTTAGTTTGTGGATATAACTTTATGAATAGGGCTGGCCAGGAGATGAAAACGAGACGTCTCGGTCTCGTCAAAATGAATTTGATAATCTGAAATCTTTTCTTGTGAGAAAAATTAAAATGAGCCATTCAATTCTAGAGGCTTAGGTTTTAAAAAACACAATTTCAAAAGGTTTTGCTTTACAGGGAACTCCACCAAGAATTCCGGTAAGTATCGGTTTCAAAATTACACTCGCGTCTCGGATGCTTTTAAGTTAGTCTCGTCTTGGTCTCGTTTCATCTCGTGGCCAGCTCTAGTTATGAAAGAAAACAAAATTGTTTTCCCCACACAATGTGTCACAGTTAATTTGTCAAAACCGAAAACTCGTGATTTATGCGATGACTTTTCAAATCCAATTAAGACCTGATCATGTTTAGGTACAGCCAGCGAGTACCTATGTATGTAGGTACATTTGTTGAATATTGCGATGGCAGTCAGATTCCATTTCGTGAAACTCCTACCCGGATTTATATCCACTCCCACCTGGAAGTCTAATTAATTTAAATGTGATTCGAGTTCAGTTCCCGATTGTGTCACATTAGACAGGGAATAAATCATTTTGCTGTCAAAGAAGCGCACGCATTTCAGTTGTTGTGTCGTTCTGATCTATTTCACCACGACAACACTCCAAACACTGCTATAGCATCAATACTGGCGCCCCCCCCCCCCCTTTGCGCACCGCTCCACACTCCAGACAGGAACACCGCACAGAGCAATAAAGAAAATATATGCCCATTTGCGATCCGCGGGAAAAAGAAGAAGTCTTAAAAGAAGACACACTCTGTCAAATCGTTGCCGAAGTCTGAAGTCTGGTTTTGGCCGTTGTTGTGTTGGCATCACGAGAGAAAAATGCGACCGAAGAAGATGCGATGCGAGATGCAATATATTTTATCGCCTTTAGAGACAAAGTGATCAATTTTTCATTTCTATTTATTGGTTTGTATTGAATTGGAAATTCATCATTTCATTTTATTGCGATGTTTGTATTGGATTCTTGAGTGAAAGTGGAAGATGGTGTTACTGATGATATTTAGTTACACCCTAAATAAATTCTGTGAAATAGTTATTCACATAAATAATATCGGATCTTGGAAACTGAATATATTAACTGAGGTATTTTTATTAGTTTAGATGAAGTGAATTAATTTGGGAAGTTACCGGGCCTGATTGAGAGGCAAATATTGAAACGCAAAAATTATGGGACAAACTTGTCTAACTCTAAAGTATTTGTTCTTGCTCCTGATTGAAGAAAACAAACAATTTTTTGTGATAGTTCTATTAAGAACGTTCCAATGGTACCTACCTTCTTTAACAAATCCGCATATTAAATGCGTTGTGGTCAAAGTTAAAATTTAATCGAAATTTTTAATCAACCCAAAAATTGATTATTTTGCTAAAGTGTTCTTGCTCTTTTTAATGTTGCGTATTACGTTGGAAATTTGTTCATTTGCATTTAACGAAACAATAAAATGCAAAATAAAATGCTAAATAAAAAACTGCAAGAAACTAGTTAAACAAAAAAAGTGGTCCTTTGCTATATGATTTAAAAAATGAAACGTAATTTGCGAAACGTTAAATGCTAAATGAAAAAATTGCCAAAGGAAAAACTGTGGAACCACGGAAAAATGTCAATTTGCCAAACAATTTTGGAATTTTTATCGAAACTAAATTTTACAAAGTATTCGTAAGAAATTGTGTAAGGTTTAGTTTTCATTTAGTGCAATGTAGCTCATACGATGTTATATACATAAATGATAAATGCTGAAGTGCAGTTCACTCCAGGGCGGTTCTGCCTTTCAACAAAAAACTATCTTAAGTCTGTTTCGTTCAAATAGGATCAATGATTAAGCATAATGATTCTATTTCTAATTTGTTTCTAATTATTTTTATATTTCATCCACTTATATGATACACAACTTTAATTTTCTAATCTTTTATCATCTACCTAAGAGGATATTGAATAAATTTATCAAACAAAAAAAATGAATCACCTTAAGAAAATACGCTACTCCATCATATGAATTATCTTATGATCATGATCAACTTTTAAAATTGGTCGATTGAATTAAATCTTAAATATTCTATGAGAGAGTTAAGATAAATAAATTTAATTTAATCACCTGCTGAGAAAATACCGACATAAATAAATAATGGAGTTCACCAACACAGCAGCTAGAAGTTTTTTTTTTTGTTAATTTTAAAGGTGATTTTAATTACTTGTCATCCTTTAGAATAATTGATGTCCTTTTGATATGAATGGGATGGTGTATTTCATGGAAATATTATTTTATATATTCCGTAAATTAAATTTTGTGCATTTTTTGTTTGTTTTGAGAGTTAATAGCGACATCTAGATTATTCTAGGTTTTTGGTTTTGTAAAATGAATTTTAAAAATTTTGTTCTCCCTTTTCTGAGATTGATCTGATAACTCCTCTACAGATTAAGAAATGTTTACTAATCATTTTTAATATTGAACGCTTTTACAATTAATTCAAAACCAGTTTCGATATTGATAAGAATTAAGAATGTGAAATTAAGAGATGACATTGTAGAGGACATTTTTGTTTGCGAAGTTGTTTATCTGCTTGTCAGAAAAACGAATTAACCAACCAAAGCAATTTCAATAATTGTCGGTAATCCAGGGTATAAATCAATTAGAAAAAGAAAAACAGTAAAACTGCATTAGCCCGTTGCACAGTACGTAGGACCTTCATACCGGAAGTCTGGGTTCAATTCCCAGCTTAGTCCATTGAAAACAAAATATTTTTTTTCACGTTCTGCTCCCTCTTACGAGAAATTGACAAGAGCATCAATTGTCGAACATAGAGTGCCTCTCACTGTAGCAGTTCGGATTTGGCATAAAAATTGTAGGTCCTGCAATATCACGCACACATGAAGTCATTTATTCCCTGGTTCTTCGGGGACTGCAGCGCCATCAAACTTTTTTATATAGAAGCAAAATGGAAGTAAAATCGAATCTCTTTATTGGATTTGAATTTACATGGTTTTGAGATTTCAACTAACGCACCCAAAATTTTTGATTTTTGGAGTTCTTCTCTATTGAAAATGATAAGTTAATTATCAAGAGTAAATTTTTCATGGAAACTCTATCGGTGCTTTGCTTGAGTACAAATACTAACAATTACAGAACAACACAAATTATTCTGAAATATGTGTGTGTTTACGATCGTTTAGAGAAGAAAGAGATATTAGAAAAGTGTGGGAAAAAAGGAAAATGTACAATTTTTCAATGTCCGTCCAATCAATAGGATGAAGAAAATGGTTATGGAATATGAAATAGTTTAAGAAAATGATTGTTATTCCTATGTTGTCAAATAATTACACAATTTATCTTGTTGTTTGTAGAACTCAGTCACACGTTCTTGTATTTTTTTAAACTCAAAACGCCAGATTATAAACAAATCTTATTTTTTTTTCTAGAGTTCTATTGTACCGAAAGAACGTGTCTTGCCTTCGCATAGTTCAATGTTAAACATACATTTTTCTTCTTTAAAAATAACTTTGTTTCCAGCTCGAGAGAGTAAATATTTGTTCTAAACAAATAATCACAACCAAAACGCGATGCCTTAACGCCTCATTTACATGTTTTAGCGCAAACATTCCTCAGATTCGGTCATTTTCTTTCTTATCAAAAAAAAAAAACTAATTTCTAAAGAATATTGAGTCATGTTTCTTTCGAAATGTGAAATGAGAAAAATAAAAATGAAAAAAAAAAAAAAAACGATCCTAATAATTCACGTAAATATTTGTGAGAGACTATGACTTTGAGATCGTTTTTAAAGTCTTTTTCATGTGTGATTGGTTTCTGTCAACAATTCGTTTTATTTGTCAATAAAAGACACAAAGCCTTTCAATCATCTGCCTAACCTATACACCCTGGTACTACAACTCTGCTTATGTTTGCTCGAGGCATGGTCCTCAGGTTAAGACCGTGAACTTCCAGCACAAAAGTCGTTAAAATGAAAACATTTTCCGGGTAAAAATGTTTTTTTTTTATCTTTTCCTTAAATTGCACAACAACATAAACTCAAAGGAAGAATAAAGAATTTTAATTGTCACAACACACACGAGTTGACTATGATGACTGGAGCAAAGAGTTGTGACCTGCCTCCAGCCATGGAATCTCCTCCAACATCGCCAGCGTCTGAATGGTAAAAATATATGTATGCATAGGGACTCGTCGGCCGTTACCGAGAGGACCGAGATTCCATCTGCGAAATGAGTGCATTTTGTACACATTTATTCAATTCGACTACGATCTTACATGGCGTTCATCATCCTGGGAGAGGACAACGAACGCGAAATGATATTAATGATCGTAGATTACGGGACGGATAAGTCCTTTTGAGCTGAACAAATGGAACTAGCATTCCGGACTATTATCACATCACAGAACCAACAGGTCGTCGTCGTTGTATTCGTGTTTATATATTCGTATATTTATAGTTTCTTTTTTTTCTGTTGCTGTTGGTTAAGTGGTTGAAGAGTTGGTCTTGGAAGAGACTGTGAAGCGGAAATCCTTTGAAAAAAAAAGAAATTTTTTTTTTAGAAAATCCTGTGGCAGACACTAATGAAATCGTGGGTGTATCTGTGAAACTTCTAGTCGACACAAGAGGATTTATTGTTACATCAAAGAGCATCTGTAACGGGTGGAGTTGGCAGCAAGAACGAGTATATTATTTCTCTTTTTTCAAGATTGTTGTTGATGTGTAAACAGGGAAATTATTCTTTGAAGGATATTTTGTGATATATGTATTAATATTTTATTATAAGTTGAGTCATTGTTTTTAATAACGCTTTTTTGGGGGAAAAAATTTGCTTTCAATTGGGGCAATTTATTAAACTTTCTGTTGGACTTGGAAAAATTTATAGTTTCAAGTTATAAGCCAAAAACTAGAAAAATGTAATTCCATGTTCCGTCACGAAATTTTATTTGGAGACAACAGATTCGGATTCAGCACCCCCAAAAATATGCAAAAAAAAATCACCTAACTGTAAGAAATCTTTTTACCTGATTGATTTAATTAAGAAAAGCGTATTGAAATTTAATATGATTTTCGTATTATTATAAGAAGAAGAAGATGCTTTAAAAAGTTTACTTTAAATTAAAAGTCAATTCCTATCAATGCAAAGTTCAGACACAGAGAAATATTTTTTTCTAATAATATACAATAACTGTATTTATTACGAAAACATTAACAATCTTGTTTACAAAATTATGACTGAGAAACAATTTGTTTCTTTTTATTTTTCAATCCTAATAATGGGAAATTTGTTTTAAGATCTGATAAAAAATATTACCATATGATTTTTGCTTACATAATAAGTCAAAGACCTCTGGGTCATAATAACCTTCCTCTCCATTTCCATGTTCCGCAAAATTATCGCTGCGGATTATCGCCACCATTAAGAAAAAGCGCCCCAAAAATAACTGATTACCAAAACAAAAAAAAAAACTAAAATCATCTCAGATGCGACATGTTTGGTCACCCAACAACCACATCATCATCAATCAGTACAATTTTTTTTCCCGTGAGTACCTTTATAATTTTGTATATTTTAAAAAATTATTTAGGGAAGAATCTACCCACTTCATGTTTAATATAGCCCGCACTACCACACCTCCATCAAGCGCAATAAGTCGTATATTGGCTTATCAAAGTTTTCGGATCGATTTTGGCGCGTCGTAAGAAACAATTTTTCCATAGTTGTTGCAGATCGGGAGTTCAGTTAATTTGGAAATCCCATAAACGCGCCACATCCACCATCCACATGCATATATTTGTAGTGCGCTGTATGCGCATCAAGAGCGCGCGTTTAAGTATTTCTTGCTGGCGGGCATTAGCAGGAAGCGACCGCGGCACCAAGTATAAGACTTCTATATACGACCAAGGACAACACCGTCGTCGCTTTTGCCACCGCCCAGTAACAAAACCAAAGGAAGCCAGCTTCCAAAAAGTATGCGCGCATTCAGAGGAAGAAGGGCATCAAAAAAATGCAAAAGAGTATATAAGCTCTGGAATATTCAGCTGGGCGGACGTTGAGTAATTAAGACTGGATAACCCTGCATTACCATAATAATTAGCCAAAAGCGCTTTTTCGGTTGCGGTCTTGGTCACGGCCGCATCCGAAGACGCGCAACCACAGCGATTGCGCTCTCATTTGCTTACAATCTAGCCATAAATTATGAGTGCAGCAAGAGTGCAGGGCGTAGATAATTCACCGAGATACAGATATGCCCAGCGCACCCGCTTTCATGACTCTCACTACACACCATCATTGGCAGGTACACCAGTGATGCAAAGATGGCGACGAGCGAGTGGACATTTTCACCGATTTTTTTTTTCAATTTTTTTTCTTTGCGTTTTATTAACCCCTCGCTAGTTGGATTCCCTCTCATGGCCACAATCTAAATTCGATCAGTTTGTGTAGCTGCCAAATGCTAGCTTACCGGCAGTCGTCCTTGCGCCTGTGTGAGTGTGATAAATGGATAGAGCGCGCTAGGTCTCGCTGTCTGTATCTATTACAGAGCTATAGGGCCTGAGTCTGCGAGGAGCAAACAACTCATCACTGCCGCAGATGCAGTGCGCTTTTGGCGCAAGATTTTCAACTAACGCATTCGTTTCGAGTGATCCTCCCTCCAAAAAAAAAAAAAAAATTATCGAAGGGGGCGATGATGCCACAGAACCATCGATCGACAGAGCAGGGGAACCCATGCACCGATCATGATGATGATGATGAAGTTGATTTGCTGTCATCTTTCGAATAGAATCCGATCGATTCTGTCATGGATCGAATCGCATGAAGATGCACATCCACCGATCGGCCAGCCAACCGACCGACCGATCGATGGATCCAGAAACGTAGTATGCTTTGGTAATGTAGGGATGATATGGTGTGTGATTCAAAACATTGGAGAACGTGTTTTGGGACGCGTTTTGAGGGCTCTAGGCGATGCTTGTTAAGGTCTGAGAATATAGATGCAGAATATGCGTGCAATTGGACATGGAAAGACAAAAGCAAACTAGTTGTTAATTTTTACTGATTTTCACTTGGAACGGTTGTTGTTGCAGTTTAATTTTTTTTATATATTTCTGTATTCTGCAAGTTAAAAAAGTCCTTGTTAGTCGAAAGTTTATGCATAGGTTGAATCTCGAAGTTAGTAAACATTTTCTTATTGAAATACTAAAAAAAAATGTCGTCAGGAGGGAAGGAGGTTCAAGTTAAATGTTTATGAGTACCTATTGATTTTCTGGTCTATTTGGGTACTATCACCATCACCACCGATTTTAGTCAACTGCTTGCAGGGTTGTAGTTATCTTGAATTAGTGTTTCTGGTTTCCTATTTTTCAAATAATAGTTCTTCCTGTGGTGTTTCCAAGACTTAATTTTGTAAAACCTATCCACTTGGATAGGCACTTGGCCTATTTCCACATCTGGGGCTAAAGAATTTGGATAAAATTTAGATTTTTACTAATATTTTACGTACAAAATTATGTAGGCCCGTTATCAGGGGGGTGCTATAGTTAGTGGGAAGTTTGCATTAACTACTGCAGACATTTCCAAGTAAAAGCATTTACTTCTTTTTATGCATACGTCCCAATATTTCCTTCAGGGCCTTAGCCACGGTTGTCGCCCAAAGAAAAACTTGGCACTCGTCAGGACTTTGATAAAATTATTTATTTAGATAATTCTTTTTTTTTTTCAACTTAACCTAAATATTGGGTCATGTTAAGCCGTAGCACATCAGGAGTTCCCAGGTAGTTGGTTTCTCTCTTTCTGGAAAAGTCCCTATTGAAGTAGTTCTAACATACAATTAAGATCCAGCGAACATTCACAGTCATTTATTTTATTGATATTCCTCCGATTAACATTTTCCAATGATTTTCTGAATATTCGCAAAAAAACTAAAATTATTATTGTTCCTTTGCCAAGGTTCTTTATCCATCTCACATATTTCTTTAGCAAACAGAAATACACCCATAACTGCAGTAAGAGGTACTCTCTTCAACAATCAGATTTACATTTTATATAGAAACATCTCGAAGTCTAAAAGATGCAAAAAACGCTCGTTGGACGATCATCGTAAGACTAGCGTGTCGCGGTGAGGTGCGATGGAAGGTTCAAACCATATAGCAGCTTGGTAAACAAACCCACCCACATTTTCGCCCATTAATGGAATTGTGTGCACACATATTGATCCGCACTCAGAATCCCCAAACCGCGAGCCTGCAGTCTCCCTTTCGAACTTAGTGGAGATTAGTTGAGACGGTTTTAATGCATTTGGCATCGCGCAACTATAGATGTCACCATATTGAACGCAAGTTCCACAGTCTACACACTCGCAGGCGCGATATCTCTTGAGTCTCGAGGCGAGTGCAAATGCATGAAGAAACGGATTTAGTGCGCGCAGCAACTGTGGAGCGGACCTGATTTCGCTCATAAATAATGGAATATAATCTGCCACCTCTTCCCGTTCACATATAGCAGTACCAAGTTGTTGGCTCTCGTCCTTACCTTAACCTGAAACTAAAGGAGTTAAAGGAGCCGAACGAAGTCATTTGCTCTTAGAGAAATGAAGGTGTGTACCTCAATGGCAGCAGAAGTGGCAGCGGTTTCGGCGTCGCGTCGGTGGTGATGGTGACGGTGCCGACATGATGGTGATCATCATCACTGCAATGACGACGACGTTCAACGCTCTTTCCTGATTATGCTTTATGATTCACGTAATGTTGACCAACACAATGGTCTATATGGCATTGATCGCCACATAAATCCTGATTTCACAGGCGATTGCCGCATAGGTTTGCTATGAATTTTTATACCTATCGAAGTCGGTATCTAGGTGCGATAAAAACGAGGATCTAACTAATTAATGCCTAGGATTTAAGGTCGCCATTTAGCTATTTGTGATGATGGTTCCATTGATCTTTATGGTATAGATGGCGTGGAGGTGGTGCAGTAAATGTCTCCAGCGTGTCGCAATTAAAATCAACAATACTTGGTCGAGGAGTGAAAAGCTTACGACAAACATCTGACCCAGAAGAATGAATCGGTGTGGGGAAGTTTGATCCGACAACAAAACGACGTAAGTTCCTCTTTATGAGGCATTGTTGTGAGTGGTAAGTCAGCGCAGAGAAAATCAAAAGAAGGATTCGAAATCAAAATTGAAAATGAGTGCGGCAAGAAGAAATTTCTTCACAATATTGTTTGTGACGATGAGGATAAGGAGAACCGCATCTCCAACTCAACCAACAAAACAGAAAACCACCAAGCACACTCCAATTCTGAATTCACGATACCATACCAACTCCAAAGGAATATGGACATGGACACTCATCTGATGAGAAGCGCTATAATTTACAATAAGCAACAGCGAACTTACGGTTGGAAGACATTTGTTTAAATATTTTTGTTATTTTTTTTTTTTTTTGATTCGAGTTTTAAGTGTGTTTTGGCACATGTTTCCGATTGCAGAGTGGGATTTTTTGTGGAATTGTATGTAGTTGGGATAACATCAAGGAGTCTTCTTCTTTTGGCAGAAAGAAAGTTTAATAAGATTTGTGGAGGCTCTTTTGGTAATGAGGAAAGGTGAGAAAGTTGATTATACGGAAGTTACTTGAGCGAAGATTAATCGCTGACTGAAGTGAACGTAGGTGTGGACTGTTTTGTGCTAATTAAAGGGTTCCGAATGGGTTTTGGGAAAGTAATAATATTATGATGATGCTCACATAAATCTGGATTTTAAATGAGGTCTCCTCCAAGTGGAAGGATGCTATTTGGCTACATATTTAGTTCATAACACAGGAAAACAAGTGTTTTGTTGTTTCTTTTTAAGGTTCTTTGGTACATCACTGATAGGTACCTACAGTTAAAAAAGCATTGATCATTTATCAAGTCGGCATTCTGGAATTTCTTGAAATTCGTTGTTCTATCGAATGATTTTTGGAACATCCAATGCCCTTAAGCTTTGCAAGAAAATAACAAAAAAGCAGTGTATCGAACAAAATAAGATCAGGGGACCTTAAGAAATATCTAATGGATGTTGCCTAGGGATGTTGCGGTTGCAGATAGTTGCATATCAGTTAATATTAAAACAAATATTGAGACAATGCCTTAACATAAATAAAAGTGCCTTATAAGAGTATTTATTGAATAGGAACTTGGCTGTGTTTTCTGGTTGTGACCGATTTCGCAAAAGGTCGGAAATTACGTAGTTCCACCGCTAAGTCCGACTGTAACGACATTTTCGACATCCGCATAAGCTCTGCATTGATTTTTGTGCTTACGGATGTTGAATGCGGATGCTAAGCTTTTTCACATGTGAAGGCGAATTTCCACAACAACCCTATTTGAGACTTGCCGATATGATCAATTTTGCTGTTTTAAAGCACTTCATATCAATACAGTTCATATACCACTGTTCATACCAGTACCCAATTCATACCGAGGGTCCCTCCATACCCAGGGACAGTTCATACCAAAAGAAAACAAAAATTTAATCCAAAAGTGAGTTATGTAACCGCCCTGTTTGCGCACACTATAGGATTTAGGATAGGTGTGAGGTTGGTTGTATTTTGCATTTTAGTATGGACTGTCCCTGGGTATGAAGGGTCCCTCGGTATGAATTGAGTTGGTATGGTGATTACTGGCATTTTATTATTTATTTATTTTAAAAAGGATTCAATTTTTTTCATTGGTAAGGATTAATTAATAACTTTCACTACGGTAACGCTGCTTCCCAACATAACAGTTAAAAAACTTTTAAGAAACACGAAAGAAAAAAGATTTAGCCAGATGATATACCCACTGAATTGTGGAAAAGTATGTGGGAGACATCGGGTCTCGATTGCTCACCATGCTTATCACCAAACTTATCACCGGATTCCAAATGCTTCATCCAAAGCGAAGTTACGATTTACAACGCGAAGCAAATTTCAAGTCACGAAGAGTTTCAGACTTCCTGGAACAAGCAAATGCAACAACAGCTACTCCTGACATTAAAGTAATAACAATCCAAAGAACCGATAGACTAAATTGCCGTTGATTTCTGTGGTCAATACGGCAAACTGCACAAGTGCAGCAGTGAAACATAGGGGTTAAAATCCAATCAGAAGAAAGAAAAAAAAGAATTCAAACTATCTTTCATGTTTTCAAAAATTGACATCTCTTTATAAAATCGATGGCTCCGGCAACTTAATAGATGTGTAGGGGGTCTATGAAATAATTCCCACGATATAAGTCCCACTTTTAAAAACGAAATAAGTCCCACCAAAATGAAATGATTTAAAAATTTACTTGAAATGAAATAACTCCCACTTAAAAAGAAATAACTCCCCCTTGAATAATATATTTCTTAAATGAATTAAGTCCCACTTTCATAAACGAAATAAGTCCTACTTTTTCATTGTTTAATGCGATTTCAAATAAGAAGTATTTGGCTCTTCGAAAAAGGGTCTATGAAAAAACTCCCACTTTACAAAACGAATTTATTCCCACTCAAAACGAAATAAGTCCCACTTAAAATAAAAACGCGTAACGAAATAAGTCCCACCAATTGACGAAATAAGTCCCACTTTTAAAAGCGAAATAACTCCTACTTTCAAAATAGCAATTTTTGATGGGACTTATTTCGTTTTTAAAAGTGGGACTTATTTCGTGGGAGTTATTTCATAGACCCATGTGTAGGTACATATCTAATATTATTTGATAATGTAAACTACTAACTTCTAGGCTCTCATTATTTTCCACCAAAATGTCGATAACTAAGTATAATTGTTATTTTTTTCTTTTGGAAGGATTTTTGAGTTAGGCATGCAATTAATTAAGTTTGGACATGGTTCTCAGAAAATTCTATATAAAAAAAATACACGAAAGAATTCAAGTTCCATGTGATGTCATTGACATTTTGAGTTGAAAATCAAAATGTCATTGGCGCTGTTTTGATGTTTGTCAGAGATTCTCGAAAGCAATCAAAATTTTGTTTGTTTTTTTTTTCTTGTTCATCTTGTTAAACCGATTAATTGCCAACAATCTGATGGTATCATTGACATAGCAATCGTGCTTTCCATCGAACAGAATGATGCCCGCGTTCATATAGATATAGATTCTATATGTTGCAATCACATCAAGAACAGGTATTTGATTGAAGTGCAGTAATTAAAATTGACAAATTCTCACCAATTCTTTTGGACTTTTGGGAACATTTGCACATAAATAAATCGTTTGTACCTCATCCTTTTGATGAAATGTCCGTATACCGTGATGCGATTCAATTAGCAACAAGAAGAAGTTTGGGGTTTCGACAGCTTCAGAGAGAGGGAGAGAGAGAGAGAGGAAAGAAAGAAAGAAATACCATCAACAAACAATAGTTGCGTGCCGCCGCCGCCGCCGCTTCGCATGGCTCGCTTGATCTTTAAGGTGGATTTTTATGTCATTCCAATAATTGCACTTTGGTTTTTGGATAAAGTTGCATTCGAGTAATTTACTAAACGCGCCTTAATTGCTCACTTTTTGTGCGTGGTTGTTTTCTCGGAAAAAATAAACTACCTCAAACCTCACTTTGGAATTTAAATTATTTTCAGTTAACTTAAAGAACTGTTGAAATTACATGATGTATATTGTTTTGTAAGGAACATGAACATTTTGATGATTTTGAGAGAATTGACGTTTAAACTTTGAAATGAAAGCAATATTTTCGATTATTTAAGGAATCATTTTCAAATATGTGTGTTGAGTTAGTAAAACACATCATTAAGACCAAAGATGATAAATTTTTATTTGAATACCAAACAGACAAAGCAAAGAAATTTGAACCTACTTGTGATACTAGGAAAGTAAGGTAACTACCTAGATATTGTTTTCTGAAATACACAATAACGAAAAAATTAGAAAAGTAAAAATATGCGGAAAATTCTTCAATGTTCCAATTTAGTAAAAGTAAAGTATTTTAAAGCACAAAATCAAAATTGTCATACATAAACCAATCATTTCTTACATGCAACAGAAAAATTTGTTGATGTATTCAAATGATTGAAAAATCCTCAATACAATTTTCTCCCAAAAATAGTGAAATTTTCTCTACCACACCACAAAAACACTCTGAAGCCCAAAATGATAGCCTTTGTCAAAACAAGTCACAAAAAATTTAATAAAATTAAAAACAAAACAAAAACAACAACAAATTAATGATGTCATAAAATGTTATTTTATAGATTGCTAATGGATTCAGCTCATCCTCAAAGTAACTAAATACACACCGACCAAGTATATCATTAAATTTAATACCAATATAAAGTGTGCGTATAGCATCAGTGTATGCCAGGAAAAAGACGCCTACAGTTCAAAAGATAAAAAATAAAAATAAAACAAAAAATAGGTGGATCCAATAATGGTGGTGGAGTGATCGACCATTAACTATAAAGAAATGGACTTTATATATGTCCCTTTGACCCTAAACAATTCAATAATTACTTTAAAAGTTCATCAAAAAAAGAATCAACCCTACACTGCAAATAATATTTTTGTGAATTTTTAATCATTCTATACAACAGATTTTTCACTTAAAGAATTTTCAAGAATATATTTTTGAAATGAAATTTTCTTACGGGAAATAATGGTTCTTTTTAATTACAATAAGATTGAAAATTTTAAATAAAATATGTTCGAATTAAATTTAAGTTGAAAATGTTAGCAAAGATTTTATTTTAGATTTGTTTTCTTTTAATTAAAACAATATGTTTAAATTCCATTTTGTTTGTGGAACCAAATTCATTTTAAGTTGACTCTTTTTTAATTTCAGTTTCTTGTCAACTAACATATATTTTATAATCCGAAAAAATAACATCTGCAATGTAAATTATTTTCAAATTGCATAAAGATATTTTTTAATGCTTACATTTTACCACTATGTTGCATAAGCTCTTTTTTAACTTAATAATGCATTCGACAACCCTGTCTCAACCCAAACTTCGTATTGTTATTTTACAAGAACTGCTTTAAATATTATCTTTTAATTCACAAATTAGTTTATATATCATATTTTAGGTACCTGACAGTGGATAGGATGTTACATTGCAAAAATTCATAACAGGTTCCACGTTGCATTTTATTGTCTATCAAAGTCTAAAGCATGCAAAACTTATATATATTTCTTATATTTAAAATCGATTTATTTTAATGTCTATTTATCCGAGAAAAAAAAAGTGTTTAGGCAACAAATAGTTTTTTTCTCTCAGTGTACTTAAGTTTAAATTATACTGCTGATACAAACGTGATGAAATAGTGATTAATGTCTGTCCCTATCATTATAAAGAGATGGGAGTTATTTTTTTGTTTATGAGCCATGGATAGCTTGAGCCTCAAAGAAGAGTTTAGGGTTTATTTTTACTTTTTATAACCTCAAAGTTTCGTAGTGAAAAAAAAAACATAAACACGATTCTTTTTTTACTACAACAGTTTGTTGAACTCATTCGCCCTTTTCCAAATACACAACCCACTACAAAACAAAATTAAAAAAAAAAAATATTATTTACTGCTGATTTCGGAACATTAATTCGGTCATGTACCGTGCGGTGTGCCCCCAATGATGCTCCAACACTCATCTTCGGGTTTACCCAAAATCTTCTTATGTCTGCCTACACTGCGTGTGCTTAACTTCTTTTCGTAGGATGTCATTTAACAACTAACTGTAATTTGTCAAAAATAAAAATATTCTGCCCCACACACATTCGAAAAGAATCCGAATCTCTGAATTCGGTTCGAGAATGAAGTAAAACAGAGGTAACTTCTTCTTCTTCTTCTGCTCGTACGGTAGCATGTAAATTTCTGCAACAAGCAATTTATCGTCACGGTCGCCACAAAAATTGCGCTTCGCGACACTCTGCGGCGCGAGTCTCAACCCAAGTCAATCGAAAAGTTCTTGTTGTGCTTGTTGGAGATCTGTTGGGAAGACCACCATCGAGGCCCGACACGACCTTATTGCTGCTGTCGAATCGAGATTCTTAAATGTCTCACTTATCTCTCTCTCTTGTGGTCGTGGTTGCTCTTTTAAAACGAATCAGAATCACACAGGAAACACATACTATGCTTGTCATCCAAAAAATCTTGGATTCTGGGATGTGACAATACGACCATGTTGTGACATTTATAAGAACAAAGTCCTGCACATCCATCGGCGGCGTCGTCGGCGAAACGGCTCTTTAAGTGGCCTTTATTGTGTCAAATCAGAAAAATTGTGAGTGAGCTTAAAGAGTTGCGCCTAATGAGACTGAAGCGCCGCACCGTTGCTCCCACGTGATTTATTGGCAACCATACATAAAGTCGCGTCCACACTTTGTTCCCGCCACTCATTATGGTGCAGCGGGATAAGGGGTATTCTCTATCCGAAACAGAAATGAGGTTCCGCGTGCAAATTTACTAATAATTTCGAAATGGCAATTTAACATTTGTTTCCCTGGTAAGACCCCAGCGACACGACGACGGATGGTTCTGGTCCCGAGGTTTTGAATTGAGATTGGGACCATATGCGGAACACAGAGGTGAGAGTGAGTAAGTGGTGCGATGCGTATCTGCAGCGGCAAAGGAAGAATGTGAATGTTTTTTTGTAAATGAATTGATGCACTCAAGTTGTTGGCGCTCAGCCGCTCCTTTCTGGCTGTATTATTAATGGCAATATGAGAAATTGGCTTCGAGCTGAGACTAAAAGATTCATAAATGCAATAAACTCATACTCAGTCTTTGGGAGCTTAAGCACAATTATGTTTTCTAAGAGTCTCTTCGGTGGCCCAAATATGACTTCGGGGCAGTTGTTGGTTTTAAAAGGTTTTTGAATTAAGTTTAGGTAGGTAGCTAGTAGGAATATGCATTGCTTTGTTACTTGGGTGTTCTCTTGGTGTTGATTTAAATTTTTTTTTATGAATGCTAAATTATATAATAATTTGGTAAATTGAATAATTTTTAACAGATAATTGCAGCAGGGTCATTACTCATTAGGGGTGTCATTGTTTAAGAGATTTAAATGAGGTCAATGGCTTGGTTTTTTCCAGATGAATTTTTGAGGTTTTAGTGATCAAATGAGTGAACATACTTTGTTCCAATTTTTATTTTTTAGGGGATCGGGGAACTAACAGATCCTTACATTCTCATTAGACACGGAATTCATATTGTATGTGTTTTCAATAATTAATTATTAAATGTACATCTTCTATGCTTAAAGACTTCAAAAATAGATTTAGTAGGAGGAAATCGTTTTTGAAGTACATATGTGATTCGTTAAAAAATTCGATAATATTATCTGATGTACTGAACAAAATATGAATTTATGAAAAAAAACTTGGATTCCGACTGAAAAACAAAAGAAAGCTGTCGAATTGGTTGTAGAACATTTAATATTTTTGAAAAACGAGATATGTACCTTTAGGGCAAAGGTAAATTTTAATCAATTGTTTACCGTTTTACTCCGCCTTACAAGTTGTCAAATCATTTAATTTTTCGAAAATATTAATTATTAAAATTGTGCAAAATTTCTAAATTATTCGCTTATGTATACAATTATACATGTATGCAAGTGAGTAAAAAAGGTTAAGGGAGTATTTAAGACAAAATTTTGGAACGCAACATCAATCTCAAACTTAACGTTTTAGTTTCTTGAACTGATTCATACTGATTTGAAGTCGGTAAACAAAATTATTCCATCAAAATACTAGTGTAATGTAATAACAACATTTGTTTACCCTATTTTTTTAAACAATGTCAAACCATAGAAAGATGTAAACTTAAATCCATTGTTTATCTGTCCAACGTTGGAGATTTAGACTTGTTGTTGCATTGCGAGGTTCGCCCAGTCGATCTCAGAAAGCGTCGATTTTACCGCTGTTGGATTGAGCGAGGCCAACTAAAAGCAGATGTCGTTGCATTTGTTTCATTCAGGATTTTTCGGGCGTGCCTATCTTCATAGTGTTAGAGATTCACAATTCATCGTCTGAACGTCTATTAACAAGTACTCAAAACTAGACCTGTAGCTGGATGAGGAATAAATAAACTAGGAAGATCTGAACAAATGAATTAACATATCTCATATTTTCAGATTAGCAAACCTGATTTAAACTGTCCTTAAGATAACGCCCAGATGAAAAAGAAAAAAAAAACTACTCCTTTCTCAGGATAACAGCATCCTAGTAGAATGATATAAAAAAAACAAACATGAAATCAATTTCTTAACAAAGCACACAATTCATTCTTTTCCTCCCTGTATTGGTACTCCACACAAACCAAAATATCGTTTTTTCTTATTTCTTCGAATGATGATTGTTCTTTAACAGCCCGTTATCCGTTGTACCTATATCTAACTATAAGAAGACACAACGCGCCATCTTAGATAGGAAAAAAGTTAAATGTTAACATAATCCAAAGGATGGTACACACCAACGACATCTGTTGTGCCAATATGAATATAAATGCGATCCCATTATGATATTTACCGTTCATCGCAAAGTCGCACAGCTATCGTAGCCACATGATCACAAAATCTACTGCCAGCCTTGGAACAACTCAATTTCTCTCCGATGGTTGTTGTTGTTGTTGTGTTTGATGTCGTTGTGCCTTCTGTGTCGTCCATTCGATTCTGTGTGTTTATAAGCTGGGAATCCTCACAAAACGAACAAAAATAAGAAGCATCCATAGAAGGCGGCCACCATCAGCCACCACTTATACAAGAGATCCAGCGCGCAGGATTGTAGTGATACAGAGGAACAGAAGGAGAGAGAAGTGAGTTCACCTGGCCTGGCTATCGGTGAAAATGAATTTCCTAGATTACTTGCGGTGGAAAGTTTTTTTTTTTTTTAAATGCAACGCGAATAATTTTTCATTTCCACTCCTAAATGGGAATGGGATTAGTTTGAGTAATGGCCAGCAGTTTGGAGTGCGTAGTGGCCGACAGTTGTATCGTGTTTTCTGGATTTGTATAGTTTACTTTTTTACAAGAACAGTAGAGTCGCAGAAAAAATTATGATAAAAATTTAATATTTTCTCCTGTTACTCTTTTTCAATTTGGATCTCAGTTTAAAACATAAAACTTTCATAAATTCGAACCTTGAAAGTGTGGGAACTAAAAAATAGATTTATCAAGTTATTAAAACTCAGAACTAATTTAAGACCGAATTCTTGATTTGAAGTGAAGAAATGTTCGAGTTCGAAATATTTTTCAATCTGAGTTTTAAAGATAAATCGAGTTGGGATTTTAAATTGATTTTAGGACTTTTGACTTTGTGAGTTAGCCGTTAGGAGACTGAAATAAGTTTCAGGGCTTTTTAACGGTATTGATTAGGGCCGTCATGTGGAGAACTGGGTTCAATTTCTAATCACAACAAAACTGTTGCAACCAGAATTTAAATGCTTTGATAGTATTTTCTGACCTTTACTGTAAAAAAAAACTGTCTCCGCGACTTGGTTCTAGTAAGCACCTGTTCTTAAATCGCTCTCTCTTGTACATACAAAAATATACAAAGAAGTCCCTCTTTCAATTCCAACATTTTGTCCATCTTTCGTCTATCATCTGAGATTAGAGTTTTTCTCTGGCTTCAAACCAAGCCATAATAAGACCATCAGTACTTTGAACACTTTCTACGTAGGTAGCTTCTGGTTCTTCCAGCAGTGGCTTTACAATACCACATCACAATCATACATAGTAGTTATCTATGTTTTTGGCGTGTTCGTTATGGTGTGTAACCAAAGCTTACAACAGTACAAGTACCACTCATACACAACAAAACTCTGAGAGACAAGATTCCCTCTTAATAGCCGGTGATTTTCCCGCATATGATTGAAAAATTGATATCATAATGCCAGGACTCAAAACATACGAAAACATTAAAATCAATAATATCGGATAACACACTCACACAAAGATCCATTGCAACCAGCCAGCCCAGAGCTGCAACCTGCAGATAGATCTTATCGAACCGATCGAAGATTGTAGTTTGTAGATTTGCGCAGACACTTTTTAGAGATGGAGAAGTGCGAGGAAAATAGTAAAAACAGGTAGAAGTATAATCGGGAGAAGGGAATATGGGATTTTCTTAACAAGCTATGCATAGACCAAGTCCTCGTTTCCCCCGTGGCTATGTAAATGACAAAGATTTATCAATTTGGCCAGTCGAATCGCTTTGAAATGGCATTAAGTGCGGAGAATCATTTGTCCATCCGTCCAGAGCCCGGAGGGCCTATGCCAAACCATCGTGCTATGTGTTAAGGGCTTAAGGGAATAGTTCACCCGTGGAGGAGTGAAGCCTGAGGCTTTGACATATTAGGTCTCGCACAGATTATGCTAATGGAATATTCTTCTCGATATAGTTATCTTTTGCGAGGTTTCTTTTGCGAATGGACATGTGCATCCCTTTGGAATATTTTGAATTCCTGGGTGGTTCTAGAAGAACACTCTCAATTGAAAGCATCAACTAGCAACAGTCATAGTGTAGAATGGTTTTGGCTTGGTTTGGTTTGGTTAAGTATTAAGTTGGTGCGCGCCGAGAAATTAATGTGCAACTGTCCAAGTGGCAAATGAAAGTCATCAATCAGGAACGTTTGGGACGTCTGCTGCCACTGCGCGCCGACGCGGTCGACGACGCATAGGTTGTGAAGTGAAGGTGGTGATGTCAGGGCTGGGTGTTTGAGAAGTGTAGCAAGATATTGTGGGAATCTATAGTGCGGGCGAGCGTAGGAGAGTGCAAGTTAATTTGGAGTGACTGTTGTTGTTACCAAGACGAATGGAATCGAAGAATGAATGGAGTGCAGTTGGCATTGTGTGAGGTTATTTCGGGTGAAGGATGCACCATGCAGGCCTCACCAAGAATACCGGTCGAAGACAAGTGGTATTGATATGAGGTACAGCGTGCGATGGCAGTCCAGTCCAGTGCAGTGCAACAATTGAAGGACGTCACGGTCATGGCTTCGGTTTTGATGGGTGATAATGGAAAGTGCCTGATGTGTTTATGACTTGCGATAAAACGTGAAGTGGTACTTTAAAGAAGAATCAATTATTTATGTGAAGTTTATTCAGTTTCGAGAAAGGATTCTATAAGGATGGAGTATGTTGCGTTGTAAGGTCACCCTAATAATATAATGTGTTAAATGTGAATTATCTCTAAAAAACAAACACGCACAATAGCTCAAATGTTTTATTATCTATTTGGCGTCACGCTGCTCGCCACCGTGGGGCTATCTTCTATTCTCATTGGGCCAAATACATAGGAATTCCTCTTGACTATGACTCACTTCAGACTAAAAAACATTTAATTTAAACAAAATCCTCATATAAAATGTTCAAATGCGGACTTTGAAATAGCTTACGAGAAACGACGGACGAACGACAACTAAGGAGATTTTACAATAACCAACGGAACGTGATGAAAATAAACGGATATTTTAGTTGAATGAAAAAAATACACGTCCCCCATATTATGAGTGCATCATGCTGGTGCATGCTCAATGAGGAGGATGTGTTTTGTTGTAAAGTGTTGCAGGTGGCCATAAACAACAGCCATATAGCCACAGCTCAGCCAGCTACCTCCTCCGCATGAAATTATCATTGGGTGTTAATGAACTTCATATGATGAGAATTTTAATCATTTTTAAACCTACCTACATTTTGTGTGGGTTAGTAATTTTGAGAGATTTGTTGATGTCCTTGTATCAGATTATGGGTTGATAGGACACGTGAATTATTGTTCATAACTCATTTCGAACATAATTTTATTCAACTTTAAGTTAAAAAAAACATGATATTTTATTTATTACAACAGGTGGGTAGGGAAGTTGTAATTTAGATGACAAACAATATCTTCCGAAATCAGGATGGGTATTTCCGTTTTAAAGAGATATATTGCTTCTGGTGTTTGACTGAATTATAAATATGTTTAAGGTATATGGTTGTTAAATAAGGTAGCAAAACCAATGAATTAAAAAAAAATTAAATAAACGACTAGATCGCATGAACTTGCTTGTATGTTAAAGTATTTTAGAAAAAAACAAAAAAAGTTAAAAAAACTAGAATGTCATTAGAAAAAAATATGAAAGAGCACATAATTCTTTATTTAAATTAATCAAATAAACCAAAACAAAGTTTGAGCTTAAAACTAAAGATGCAATCTGATATTTCATAAAAATACGATTTTTTGAAAAAAATCGTCAGAACCGTTTTGAAAATGAACAATTTTTTATGTGCATATCGAATTTTTAAATATTTTTATAAAAATAATTTGGAATGAAGGTTGTTAGTATTTAATAATTTCAAAAAAAAAAAAATATACATCCGTTTTCAAACTTTTGAAAAAAAAAAATTTAGGCCCTCTTTCATAAAAATTTGTATCGCATCCCGTCAGTGAAATGAAAATCCGAAAATCCGGTTCTATTTCTCGACCAAATAATTTTAATTATGTATTTGGAAAACCCACTGAAAAAATTTCGTTTTAGCCAGTTTCGAGATAAATACCTATGTTGTGTCTAAGTGCGTTGTATGACAGGTACGTACCGTTATTTTTGCAGCTAAAACAAGTTTTCATTTTACCTCTCCTTGAAACCTTTAGTCCAAAGTTTGAAGAAAATTCCTCAAATCCTTAAGGCAGACAGACAGAATTGTGAGACCCACTGTTTTGGCGTTCTCCCTCGAGCTCGAATTTTTAGCGAATCCAAAACTTGACCCATAGCCGCAAGTTATAATAAATTCATCTGTGAAATTTGAACTTTCTTGATTTTGATATTGTATACGAGTTCTTCCTTTTTCGGATATATTTTTATCAAATTTTGTACCTAGCGTTTTCTGGGAACTATCAGTTTTTGGTTCAGTTCTTAAGATCAAAAACAACGGTACCTGATAATTTTTGTATCATATTTTTTTTACTAACTGGTTATTTTTTAAAATTGAAATTATTGAACCCGAGGCCAAATTATAAGACGCGAAAGTTTAAAATTTGAATTTTTCAAAATTTGGCTCTGATCGTTGTTCCCCGCGGCACTCCATACATATTTAGTGCTGAGCGCCATTGTTTGTTATCTTCTTCAATCATTTAAATCCAAAAACAAAAACTAAATTATCTGCATACGATAAGAGATAAGATAAAAAGATTGGAATTCAGTCAAATTCAAGTTTCAAAAGCCATCAATTATACAAGGAATATAAATAATTGATCAAAAACAATAGACGATATGAAACAACTTCTAATGATATCGAAAACAATCTTTTAAAATTTTAAATTAAGTATAAAAAAAGGTCTTTTAACAGTTCTACATTAACATAAACAAAAAATAGTGACGAAAGAATACAAACGAAGAAGAAAAAAACCAACGGCAAACAATCATGAACCAATAAATTTCAAACGCGTGAAATATCCAATTTCACTTTCAACTAAAATCGATTGACCTCATTGATAAGCATATACAAAATATCACTTAACTAAGGTTAATTTTGTGGAACGCATCATCTGACACGCACTAACTGATTAAAAGGCCCTGGCGTATAGACTTCAACAAAAGAAATTAAAAAATAATTTTTGTCAAACAAATTTATTCTTATTATCATGCAAATGATCGATTAACAAACAAAACACAATTTCCCCGAAATCAAAAGTTGTCCGTTGTCCGTTGACCATTGTCACCATCGATTGGAACATCGGCGTACCCATGAATTTTAAAATTTCGGCGTGAGCCAAATACTTAATTCCAACAGAAAGAAAGAAAAAAAAATGCTTCGAAAATTATGCAGTTACCTACTTAAATGTCAACACGGTCCGAATGTCAAACAACAAATTAACTCATTAGGTGGAGATAAATTTTGGAGTAAAACATTTCAGGAAACTCACCCAATCCAGTTGTCTCATCCTCTTCTGGCTCATAAATCCCCCATCATCATGTGGAATGTCCCAACAAGCATCATGGATGACCACCCAGTTACAGAGCGGCCTAGCGGCTATAGGAAAGTACAGCCTACCGCAGCAGTCATCCTGCTTCCAATAAACTCTGTCCCATTATTCTCCATTTGATCTTGCACGCACACACCTTGCTCTTCTAGCATCTTTCTTGTTGGTTGTAGCAGTTCTACGGTCTCTCATATACATAGATACTTTTTTATTGTATTTTATGGCACCGGGAGGCGACAATCAGGCCATTTAAGCTAACACTCAAATGACGCTTATTCTCCACAATTGTGGTGGCTTGAAGTGCGGTGCGGTGCGGTTCGGTTCACAATATTCCTGGGGCATCTTACCCCTCTGGACATCTTCACTTCGGCATCTATGTTTTCTTTGGAATCCAATAATGACATCCACCCATTCGGTTCGATTATTTATCGAGCATTAATTAAAGATCAATGCATAGATAAGAGGATCTTGCTGGTGCTGTTGCTGCGGAGTGTTGCAGTTGCAGCAGTCTCGTCCATTCATTGGACCAAAAAAAACGAAGTGTGCAGAGGAATATCATATAAGAGATTCAGCTGAAACTGAGTAGATGAAGAGTTGATTCTATGTATGTTTTTTTTTTGTCATCAAAGCCCAAACATTGAGATACACAGATATGGGGGATACTCTTGCAACCGCATTTGTTAAATAATTTATTGGGTGTATTTCCATAAGATATTGTTTGTGTTTAACTATGTAATGGTTGTTGTTATGATGGGATCTCTGTGAAGTTGACCGCTTGAATCTAACGAGTTCTGTTTCTATTTTATTTGTGTTTTTGGCAAGTTTTCAGATCTTCAATAAAGAAAAAGATTGTGTGATTTCTTTGGTAAAAAATATTTTCCGTTCCCGAAAATCTACGATTTGAGCAAGTAACTTATTCCATTGAAAAATACATGATGAACACAATTCTTAAAAGCGTTTGATTAATATTTTGAAATTTGTTTATGATTGGTTTCATTGTTCAGTTGAAAGTGAAAAAAATGTGCGAAATGAGTGACATTATAACCATTATAGTGAAAAATAAGTTGTTACAGCTGATAATTTTTAATGTTCTAAGCTCAGCTCTTTTGTTTATGTTATTAAGACATGGAAACTACGCAATATTTTTCTATCAAATGTGATTTTTGCAGGCAAATATGATATGGAATGACTCAGAGAATTAACTTAATCCTGCCTATTGGTTTATGGTAAGAGGTTAGTTTAAATGGGAAGCCTAGGGCGAGTCACAAGACGAAAAATGCTCGGTCTGATACCTAGAATTTTTCTTCAAAAGCGCTTTCTCTAACAATTAACTTACCATCTAATTTATATTTTGTGATTATCACAATAATTATCTATTATCGAAAGAACAACGTCTATGGGATCAGCTAGTAGCCATATTTATAAATGTATGAAAGGTAAAAAAAAATCATAGCTATTAGTGAAGTTCATGTTAATCTTTTTTTACGATACGACTCATGTTCAGATTATCGAGAACATAATCGAAATCCTTTTCCCAATCGGTTTTGTTCGAAAGAACTCATAATAATTTATCTGGAATAATACTATGCATGCAGGTACCTGCCTATACTTATCAAAAACCTTCCAATCTACTGATGCTACATTGCGGAAGCATCATCCAGTTTAGTATACAGATATATCTAAAGGTACATCACATCACAATTCCTCAATGAGCCCTAATTTACCAGCAAAAACAGTTGATTATCGCAAATTATTTATGTTAACTGTATTTGCAACAATCTTGCCACTGCAATCAAAAATCACCCCGTGGGCAAACACTCCACCTTTTTTGACAAAGAATCAAAAAAACGACTGTGCGCGTATTATCATCTTTGCCAATCCATCGTATTGCCATCTATTTACATGATAAAACATTACACGGTTCGGCGGCGGCGGCTACATCAGCAAACTGAAAGCTTCCAAGCGGGAATAAGGCCCATACAAAACATATTCCAGGATATCTTTAAAAGATACCAAATAACATTAATTTCCGACAACCCGCACCTTCAATTATCCAACATAAAAAAAGAGTAGTGCCTGGAGTTTGGTGCGATACGAATGTATCTTGCGATCGGGATCTTCTGGTCGTCCGTCGGTTAACGCCGCCGCGCCGCCACCGTTGCTGCCGTGTGTGAGTTAAACGCATGTTGGAAGAAGGGCTTTCACAAGACCTAAGAATCGATCACCACCAGCACCAATCAATCGCAAAATCTTTGTCGTCATCTCGATTCGAAGTTCGAATCGGGAACGACCGAACAGCACCACTACCTCACAACCCAAATGGAATTCTTATTAAATCCAAACCCGAACCAGATTATGCCTCCCGGTGAATTGTTGGGCATCTGTCATGTGAGAGGACATCAAACTTCCAGAATCCAGGCGAAGCTAATTATTATCAGAATCAGCATTCGCCAAAATAAAGCTGAAGTTCAGGCAATGCGAACGATGCCTCTCCTGCTAGCCAGCCCGTCCGCCACATCAATGCGTTGTTGTCAGATTGTACGTCAGACGAGGGAGACATTTTGCACCCAATGATCTTGATCAAAAGGGGGTGTGTGCTGGATAGAACTCTATGCGGTGCAGGGAACACGAAGGGAGGGGGGAAACTTTGCCATCCAGGCAGCAGCAGCAGTAAATAATTTCTCGCAGGGTTAATTCTTTAGCAAAAGGAACAATTTATGCAGAAATTATGCTAAAACTTGACAATGCCTGATTCGAACACACACGTATACACCATAGCACTTTATTGTGTGATCACTGATCGATGGACAGAAGCGTTGCAATGCCTTATAACCATGTCGAATAGAAATCAGTGTGACCATTCTGACGAAATTCAGAGAAAAGATCAAACTCCTATGGTGAATTATATTCAAATTTATTTCACATGTAAGCAATAGCCTAGGGCGAATGACTGCTCCACTGAGCTGGAATTCAAAAATTTAAAAAAAAAGTCAAAAAATCCAAAAACTCTAAATTCTAAAATTCAATATTTTTTTTATAAAAAAAAACTCAAAATTGAAAATACAGAAAAACCAAAACTTCGAATAGCTAAAATCCCAATACCCCGAAAACTCAAAATACCTTCTTCAAAATCCAGAACCAAAGCTTCAAGATGCCGAGATCTAAAAAGCCCCAAATTTCCAAAACCAAGAATACCAATACCCCTTAAACCCATAGTTTAAAAATTCTTAACATTCCACAATTTCAGACCTCTAAATTCTGAATAACCAAAATCCCGGAAAATCAAGAATCCCTAAATTACTCAATTGAGAGCCCGAAAACCCAAAATTAGGAATACCCTGAAAACCAAGGATCCCAATAATCCGAAAATTCAAAATACCAGGACCTGAAAACCCGACATCCTCCAGAAACTTGGGGTTTCCCTGAAAACCAAGAACTCCAATATACTAAAAATCAGAATTAAATTAAAAGTGAAATAACCCACAAATTGAGAGTTGGAAGAGAGAACCAAACTTCAAAATCCGTAAACACCAAAACCTCAAAATCCAAATCAACAGGTTTGAAGTAGGTTGTGGGATTATGAGTTTTGCGTCAAGGGTTTTCTGGATTTCAAACTTCTGACATAACATTTCTACGGACTCAACATCAATCCACATATGATAAATATAAAATATGTGTGTTCAACTTTTATGGTAACACTGATTAGGAAGATAGTACGAATATTATATGGTGCCGTATTTTGCGCTCTCCTTCGATTGAGGGCCTAGATAAAAGGTTGACGTTTTGATCGATATTTATTGGTAGTCCCCATGATGTCGATCCGTCAGTGAATCGCCTGTGTGTGTTTGTTTCTTTCGAAGGTCTTTTATGCAGATGACGATCGCATGACGTTGTTTGTTGGAAGTGTTCGGTGGGGGGCGGAATGGCATCAGGAGCAGCGACGCGACGCGACGTCGTCGGCGTCGTGGTGGAGCGGAACTGCTCGACTATCAGTATTGGTCGTTTTTCAAATCGCTCTTCGCTCGTATCCTGGAGTGATGATCATCGCTACTTGCCAGAGAATGGAATATAGCCCTTATAATACCTTACCTTACTTCAGCTTGATGCTATTCTGCTCCCTGTCAGATACACCGCTGCCACTGCCGCACTACTTTGATGGATTTTTATTTATTGCGATCGGGTAGAAAATTATTATAATCGTTTCTCGCTTTTAGGAGATGCATCGAAGACTTTGGGGGCTTCATTGGCATGCCACATAAGGAAAATCGATCGATTCGTTGATGGAGATGGAATTTGCTGTAAACGAGAGGCCCATCTAGCATCTCGTTTGGGGCCGTGCATAAGTACGTATAAGTAAGTATATTCCAAAGACTTAGCTGGACAAATTTAACCAACACAAATTATTGATGGAGATTAACCCGGGTAGCAGCGCCGGCCGCTCCGCTCCGCGCCGCACCGCACTCTAGCCTATCCTAGCCTAGGCCAAGGCAAAATAAAGTGGCAGTATAAAGTCATTTGTCAATGTCAATTTTCACCCGTATATATGTATGCGACCAAAATGCATGCAGGCCTGCATAGGCAGACGGTTTTAAGTGAGCGTAATGATTATGATTAGCAAAGTATTTTGGGATTGAATGTGCAGTTGCAATATGTGTGTGCTATAAATGATTCCGAGGATCATACTTATATACCAGGGACCATCAGATCGAAGAAGGAACCACCGCACGAGCGGGGACAGAGTGGCTGGGGCGTTGGATATTTATGCAAATTGCCACTGCAACAATTTGGGGTCAATGGTCGCCAGAGTGGTCGGATGCAATTGATTGATTGCATTACTTTGTTTCAGGGTGAAAAGCTTGCTATTATAAATCGCATGAAATATGACTAGCGAAAATAGTTTAATATACTAAGCAAGCTCCCGGGGCGGGCAAGACTGCATTTTGCAGTAATCTAGTTTTCCAACGCTGCGCTGGCGCTGTGCCGTTGCTGAATTGGCATGAGGTATTGATGAGGAAAAGAAATACTCGTAATTTCTTTTTGTTTGATTCATGAATCATGAGTGTGTAATGTTGCAGATTAATTCATGAAATATGATTCATTTCCACAAAAGGATTGATGTTTAAAACAATTTTGAAATATCTTAAATTTTTTTAGTTTACTTGTGAATGTGCATCAATTTAAAATAAACAAGTAAATAGTTATGATTGTGATATCACACACGTTACATATAATGGGGTTTTTCATTGGTAAAATAATAGATTATTTTTTGATTTTAATCTGTCAAAAAGCTGATTTTGACAACTATAGCGTTTCATTGGGCAGAAATAATCTGCTTTAAATTGTTGTTTAACACTTTTTAAAGAAAACAAATTTGAATGCAGTTTTGACGGCTACACCGACAGTATTTTTACACAGCAAATATAACACCAACACAGTGACAAAAAATATCAATTATTAATTGTGTTCCATTCGTCGTGAAAAGAATTAATTTTTATTAAGAAATCTTCCTTTACCAATGAAAAACCCCATAATTGTTTTTGAAAATTTACAGTACAGCTATGTTGCACCTGTCAGTAATTGTAATTTGACAGCAATAACTTTTGAGTTTGAATTTGCAATTTTTCCAATGCAATTTTATGTTCTTAGTGCAATTTTTCGAAATTTATTTCAAAACTTACGAATATCTACCAAACCTGATGAAGACCTTGTCAAATTTTCGAAAAAAAAATGTGAAAGGCGTTACTTGCCATGATTTTCATTTTGTATCAATAATCATGCAGGTATAGTTTTGGATCTAGTCTAGTCAATAATTAAAATTTTTATTTAAAATTTGTGATCAAATCTAAAAGCACTAAAGTTTTGTAGCGTTAAGTAAGATATTTAAAAGCTCTATTCAGCATCAAGATTTCTAAGCGTTTTTCAATGCAATAAAATCATAAACCTAATCATAAAATTACAAATCTGTTCATTTGATTGACTCTAAGCAATAGGGGTACCATGTTCCCATGCTTCCATTAAAAAAAAATCCAATGTCTTTTTCTTCGATTTTCCCAAAAAAAAAATCCATAATCTCACAAATGACTTCAATAAATTCACCCATTATTATCGATTTAATATAAAGAAACGACCCAAACAAAATACCTTAATTCCTATTAGGTGATTTTTTTTTCTATATCTATACATTGATGAAACCAGACGTAGCGCATCGGCAGCAATTGCAAACGTGTCCACCCAACCTCCTAATCGTTTCGATTTTCAAACAATGAATCCTCCTCCAGAAGCACCTCCAGACCCCGCATCGTTGTAGAAATAAAGAAGAAAAAAAAATCCCATTCGTGTATACAAATCGAAAATTATGTTATAAAATTTTGTATTAAACACTTTAAATAACAATGGCATGGAATGGTTCAAAATCGTCCCAAGCATCCGTTGCTTCTCTTGTCGGTGCTGGGGTTCTGGCTGCTCACATGAATCGAAGAAGACTCTCTGGATGCGCTTAAAATTATGATGTTGTCCTATAAATTATTATAGGGAGAAACACTGTGCATTTAAAAGAAAAGAAACCCTGCTGAGTTTTGGTTCTTTTTATGGTATTTTTAACCCTTTTTTTATTTTTGATTCTCTTATATGTATTTGAAAAAAAAAAATATAAAATAATAATAAGAATTTTCAATAGTCGATAACTGAAAAAGGAAAGACATTTCATGGTTAGAAGTAATAGTGATTTTATCAAAACACCTCTTCTTCTTCTTCAAAAAAAAAAATTAGACAAACAGAAGCTCTGCTGCTTCTTAAGCAGCGCTATAAACATTTTATTGGAGTTTTTGGCCTTTTTTATATAACAGACTCTTAAACACTTTGTTATTGAAACGAAAAAGCGTTTCTTTTACTCATATACAAAAAAAACTTATTTTTCCATAAAGTTGTAGATCTATAAGAGGGATAAATTCAACCACTTATGGCCAATGAAAAATAATTCTTAGACTTTTTTTTATTGGGTATTCTAATGTATGGTCCAGAAATATGAAAATTCTAGAATAGGAATAATAGTTTATTTTTTTACCACCATTTATTTTTAACACATTTAGTTTGAAAATATGTTGGGAGCTTCGAAGCCAGTCGATGGAAAATACCCTAATATTGCTGACAAATGCTAGGTCTTAATTAAAAATTGAAGAATTTTCATATTTCAAAGTTTTACAATAATATTATATGAAATTATCTTTCAAGTGAAAGTCATTTGTTAAAACTCTTCAATATTGCACCTTTAGTTCTTATATTTTGGTTTATGAGTTTTTCATGATTGGGGGAAATGCATATAATGGCATAAAAGGGCAAAATGGTCTACTCACTAAATATTTAATAGAAATAGAGTAAGTTATTTTCTTTACACTGGTATTTAACTTACCTAAAAATATTCTTAAAATATTTCCAATCTCCTAAGGCAGGTCAAAGTATTTGTGTTGAAACGTCATTAAAAGACGTATTTATGGGGTTTTTCATTGGTAAAAATAATCAATTATTTTTTTAATTTAATCTGTCAAAAAACTAATTTTGACAACTATAGCGTTTAATTGCGCAGAAATAATTGATTATTTTTTTGATAATAATCAATTTTGCAGATCTAAATTTTTAGATTAGATTTACCCCTCCATGCACTAACACTAAAAAAAATTGTATCTGTCAGTTTGATTAAATGGGTTTGTGATTTGTTTATTCCAATTTTTTGAAATGATGTGGCTTCTATTTCACAAAGAAAAATGAAACAAAAAATCAATTTTTATTTATCAATGAAAAACTTCATTTTTTAAGGATAAAGTTGTCAAATTCAAGCTTGATAAATAAGAAATATGACAAAAAGTTCTTTATCTTTCTTATCTATCTGCTGATTTGAATACATATTAGATGCCATTCTCCACTTTCTCAGCCTTTGGTTCCACTGCGCGCCGTGGCGTAATTTTATGACGTAACGAAGAGAGAATTGATTTGAAAGTCATAAAAATTAGAAAAGTGCGTATACGCATGAGTGCACCATTGTTTTCTCGTCATAATTTTTTGGTTCGATTTTTAACGTACTTACTGTCAGCAAAATTATAACAGTTGATTGCAGGGCACCTTAAACTAACTTTAGTAATCCGATGCTCCGCTTGGGTATGTTCAGTCGCAAGGCAGACATCATTGTAAACACAATATGTTTTAATATTAAAATGCACGGTGCTGACCAAATATTTGCTAGCCAGAAATTTTGTTTTTTTTTCAAAAAAAAGCCGTTAAAAAATTTACTTAGAGAACAACCAAGTGGTTATTGTTCGAGTCACCCACTGACTCAGCTAGTTCATCAGTCTATCATACAGTAAGTGTTGTCCGTAAATAGCTATATTCTGAATTTATTGACATTACTGTTTCAAACAGGTATGAGTATAGTCTGAAAAAAGAAAAGTTCTCCATGACATTTAAAATCCATAACTAGTGAAGAATAACGCCTTGAATCCATAATTTGACATGTAGAACATTATTTTCTCATACAAAAAAAAAACATAAATAAATACAAAAGCAACTTCTCATCCTTGGCATATCCGGATATGATACCACTTTTAGCCAAAAACATGTTTCTTTTTGCAAATTTTCTGTGCATATTTTGCCTTTTCGACATACTAATGAGGCATACCAAAAGATCATCAAAGACTTGCGGAACAAAGTTAATGAAAAATTATATCACTTAACCGCGTTCATTGATATTTCAAAGGCCTCCATGCGTCTCCTCATTCAATCTCCCAAACAACAAGCACCTTTAAAAAAAAAGATCTTCAAATGATTAACTCAGTTGTCAAAAAACATAATCCCTCTATGTGTATGGATGGACTCTGATGGTGGTGGTGGAGGGAATACTCTCCATCCCACTGCTACGCAAATTAATCCTCTTCGAAGTGCAATCGTCTGCGTTTACTTGCGCTGGATGATATGCCATCCAACTTTCCCACCAAAAAACGCTCTGCTCTGTGCTCGGTGTGCCATGATATGTCCCAACAACAAAAAGCTACAAATCGATGGAATTCATGACTGCCCATGTTATTCCCCATCCGAATCCGAAAATCCATTTGTTTCTTTTTTTGATTTCAATTTTTGGTCCCAGGCAGTCAGCCAGCCGGTGCGTCGCGTAGCGTCGCCGTCGGTTGGTCGGTCCCTAAAGATTGATTTAGATAACCGCATCCGAAAAGTTGATCCTGCGCAACAAAAAAACCGGGCACGTACCTCACTAATAATGCCACCATGCAATAATCAGCCTCACCACAACTTCATAAAGGTGTATCCCGCTCTGACGAACTACTTGGGATTCGTGAAGTAAGTTTTTTTTTTCTCTTCAATTTTTTTGTTGTTTCATTTGGGTCGCCCTTTTTTTTTGACTAATGATCTGCGTTCTGTTTCGAATGAGATTTTTTGACAGTTGTTTTGGCCATTCTTTGACATTGCATTGTTATGTCCTTTTAGTTGTTGCGCGCGGGCTTGTTTTCTTGATAAATTCTCTTCGCGCGGTGCGATTTGGGAATATGTCAGAATCAAAGAGAGGTGAGTGCTCTTCGTCTTCATTGTCTTCGTGTGGGAGACGAAAATGACACTTTGGGGAGCTGTTGGCTTTGTTATGTTAATTTTGACAAATGTCTGTGGGATTTTTGTCTTCTTCAAATTTCAGGCACTCTGGGGATTGTTCCTTATTTTTTTTTTAAATATTTCGATCAAGATTAGTGTCGCTGTGTGGTTTTGGGTTGGGTTTACTTTTATTTGTAATAAATACGACTTGAAGAGGATCAAGATTATATAAAGGAAGCAATTATATTGAGAAAACAAATCGAAATAATTTGTTTGTCCAAAGGATGAAATTGAATAGATAAGATTTTAGTCAAATTGAAGTTATGAAGGTATAATTTAATAAAATTTGAGTAATGAAGGAGGTGGGTTTTCAATTGAAATTAAATATAACTTCAGTTAGAAATTCTTAATTGAAAACATCTTTGTAAGCTTATAAGGAATACCAGGTTCTTTCACGCAGTGTTTCTTAAACTGGGCTGTTATGAATCAGTAGATGTGCCTTGACTACAACAAGAGATCTTTGGCCCAAGACCTGTTTCACTTTTTTGATGAATTGTTTGCTCTTAAAAACAGCCAAAGAAGAGAAATCTTAAAAATGTTCATCAAGTCTGTCTAAAGCTTTAGTAAGTATGTTTATTTACCAAGCTCACAAAATATTTCACAGTATCATTAAAACTCTCTTAACATCCAACATCACAACATCAAGGCCATTTCGATGTGTGACACCAGATACTTACATACCGGGACAAAATAGATACATGATCAATGGATCGATCTATAGAGGTCTTGCAGCAAGCTCTATTACCTCCTGCCTTTTCACCACTTCTCCTTATTTCACCATAACGAATCCTGAAGATTCCACTATTCTTTGCGCTCCTGCCACCGGCCGAGTGCAAGTAAGACACCTTTAATTATTCCAATCGATTTAAATGTCCCCATCCAAGAGGCGTATAAGTATCGTTACGTTCCATCTCGCGCCAAGGTAACTATAAAACGGGCAGAACTCTTTGGCACTTAAGAACCGCAACCGCTTCAAATAAAAAGTTCTGTTCCAGCGCACTCAGCATCTCGTCGTAGGTAGATGGTAGATTCCTCCTTGCTCCTAGACAATCATGGCCTCATGGCACAGGATGAAGCAGAAGGAAATGATCGAAGATTATACTCAAATAGATTACAGAAATTTACCGAATGCTCCAATCCGCTAAATGATTACCTCCGCCACAGCCTCAGCAGCAGAGCAGCAATAGCGCAATACCTTGGTGTGTCCACTGTCCATCTACCAAACCCAAGGAAGGCGAGGTCCATCGCGCGATGATGGTCCAACAGATCATTTAGAAGTTGATTCCCTCTCGCTCATTCACACTCTCTCGGCCGACCATGCCGGGACAAGTCAATTTAATTAATTAATTAGGAATAATTAGTAAGTGGCGTTTGGTAAATGCGAAGGAACTGCAGGACATTTATTTCCACCAATTGAATTACCTCTGCCCATTTGGCCACTGATATACAAGTAAAAATACTTTTGTATTGCCATGCGATTTAGCACATTATTCACATCCTTTCTTCTATCCACGATGCGGCTGAGCAACTGTAGTTGCAGGCGGGAAACGGAAATGGGGTGTATTTCTGAGAGCAACGCAGCATGCGATAGAGAGGAAAGTGGCTCTGATTGCATTGTTGACCGATGAGGCTTGCTGCGGTGGATTATAATAGTTGTCAGTGGGTACATGTCCTAATGAATATGAGGTGATTTTGAAAGTTTCCATTAATTGTGACACACACTGCACTGCATTCGGTATTTCTTTTTTTTATGGTGGGGGCGTCTTTATTCGTTGTAAGCATAGATTGAAAATTTAATTGCGCGCAGCATTCAGAAAGAAAGTATCTGCATCTACATGTTCTGTAGCGACACGAACAGGGAGTTGTCGTTATTTCCTTACGCTTGAAGTGAAATATTTATCAAGGACTTCATTATTGTTACTTTGGTAATTGTATTTGTACTGTTACTCTTGTAATGTTCAGGGTGGTTTTCCGCTTTCTCTAAATCTGATTGTAATCAAAATTTTAATGCAAAAGATCTGAAATTTATAATATGTATTCGAAGCATAAATTTTCAAAAAAACATTTTTTGTGTGTTAGTCTTGGTTTAACCCCGAATTAAGGAGAATCTTCCACTAAAAAATTGGGCCTTAGAAAATGTAGACGAGATTTTAGTAAAGCGACTTTATAGTTGTAAGCAAAATGCACCAACATAAAAAAATAACAAATCAGGTATTTTATGTCAAGCCGATTTGAGATATCTTCATAAAAAATTACAGTGCTTTTGATATTATTTTAAAATTTTCTTAAAATACTTCCTTAAGTGTATTTGAAAAAAAAAAGAAATCGGGTGGTCCCACTTAAAAACTCAAACTATAACCAATCGGAGACAAAAATGTCCTCAACTTTTCCTTTCAACATCCTTATAATCTAGGTATACCTACCCATGAAAGACAAAAAATTCAAAGATATTATATCAACAAAATATATATTTTTTTAATGCGCTGCCGACACACAAAAATAATCCCTCAATTCCAGGGATTCCTAGACAGATGAGTCACCTTGATAACACAATCTTGTATCGTAACAAAGACAATTAAAATACAAATAATAATACAAAAAAAAAATTTTTCCTTTCTTCAAATTGGAAACGAAAATTCTTTGAATGTTATTTTTACCTAACCAATCGGTGGAGAAGTTTTGAGAGAAAATAAAACAAAAAAAAAAAAGGACAGAACAGTCATATTATTTTCGAAATAATCAGGTAGAAAAATATTTGGGCATTTGGTTTCAGTGTGTCCATTAAAACGCACCCCAAAATAAATGGAACGCAGAGCTGGCAATGATAGTGATCCATTTGTACTTCCCTTTTTTTTTTGTATTTTTGTTCTGTATCAGCTCTCTGGCATTGATATTGAGAAAAAAAAATAAACTCTAAAGTCAATGTGTTGGTCGTTGTGATTTGCTTTGTAAAATTTGAGTAAAGCGTGATTTTTACTTCAACTAAATGAACTAGTTGAACTAGTTGAGACTAAGTTAGTCCTGACATCTATCTCATTTATTTAGACATCTTCAGTCGGCTGTCGAAAAGTCACGGAATATCAAAATCTGATCGATTTTGAAGAATTTTTATGGAAACTTAGGGACTGAGATGAAGAACTAGACCTGCACTAGAGCTAAGTCTCAACTAACTTGTCATTTTTGGAAGATAAAATGATTTAAATACTTGTGCAACGGTTTTAAATAAAATAATATATTTTTATTTAAATGTTGACGTGTTTAAATTAACTGATGTTTAAGTATGAAAAACTAAATAGAACAACATTGAACTAAAATAAGCGAACTAGTTTAGTATCGTAATTTGAACTTGATCACTCAAATGAACTAAGCTTCCAAACTCTAATCTGAATAGAATCTTTTTTAAACAAAGATATTTCTTAATAGAAATATTAACAACCAAATTATTGATATATGTATTTTCATTAAAAATTGAAATTGATAAAACGATAAGTAAAATAATCTGAATAGCACACATCAAATATCAGATGATTAGAATCTGTGTTGCTTATTCAAAACAACAAAACTTTACGGAAAATATTCTTATATTATATTTTATACAACTAATTCCGCTATATTCTTTTATTAAACACCTTTTCAAAACTTGTCTTTGTTCTTCTATAATATTTACAAAACCATTACATCGCCTTAATTAAAAAAAATCAAAAAAATCAAAACTAAACCGATCCTTTGCCATTGGTTTTATATACAAATCTTAAGAGGTCATAACTCTGGGCCTTATCAAACGTAGGTACAGTCATGTTGCACTCATTTTCCTGAAGACCTGCGATCCAAGGAAAGCCTTATATTTTATCTTTTCCACTCTTTCAATAGCCTCCTTATGCTGCATATGGCTGATGGCTGATGGCAGTCAAATCCCAATAAATTTTAATTTTTTTTTTTCATGTCATTCCAAAGAAATGGTGACAGTGCCAAGGAAAAAGATACAAATCACCAAATGGGCGGCAACGTGTGTTATAACCTACACAATGTCGTTACATACCTAACCTATACCTATATGTATAGTACCTACATTTATGGGTCAGTTTACACAGGATATGAATGACATTTTTCATTGAGCAGGAACTGCACAAAATTCGTAAATGAAAGTCACGTAGACGAATTAGCTGACTCTTATGCCAAGTTATTGTTTGATAATTACCTCAGATGGGACAATAAATTTTGGTTGATGGTTAGCCTGCTGGTTTGTGTACGAGCGGGGACTATCAAAGTGGTTGGATATATTTTCTGTGTGAGGACGATAAATGTCATTTGTCGACTTCCGGATCAATTTTTCAATCTATTGTACTTTTCGGAAAGAAAAATCAAAATAAATTAATAGTGCTAGCCATTGTTTGCCTTCGTTTCGGAATAAAAAAAAATTCAAAATGAAAAGTGTTTATATTTGCATTATGAACTTCTAAGGTAATTGCACATTGGGCGTTAGAGCTAGAAGCTAGTTTATTATGTACGTACCCTTGCAAGAAGTTTCACTGATATGCATGGTACTGATGCTGAACCGACAGAAATGACGAGATGAGAGCTATATGGATTTCGGAGGCTAGGAAAGTAGTGCAACACGTAACAAATCGTCATTCACTCCGTATCCTTGGCATCAAGCTCTCTTATCGAAAATGCAAGCATTCAGTATCGACGAATATCTTCTTTATTAAAATTAGAAATGACTTTTCGGACTGCTCGACACAATTTGTAATGGATTGTTTTTAAGTATGAAACCATGATATAAATGATGATGTACTTAAGGGTTCCGTTGTGTTTTCGACTCTTTTCCTTACTTTCATCATCAATAATCTCTTGTCTTAAACTTTTTAATCAAATGAACTGTTTTGCTTACGAGAGCAGCCCCAGCTTTTCATATTCATTTTAAGATCTTCATCCATTTTCTTTGGATGCAGGACTAGTAAGCGTTAGCTTATTAAATTCTGATTTAAGAACCCCGCAGTGTTATAGTTTAATGGTTCCGAAACTCAATGCTGACTCCACTATCCATTAGTTGAAGAAACTCACAACCTCTTAGTTCTCGGTATATGTCTTTTGTGGAATGATCATTATACGAAGAAACATTAACAACAACTTTTTGCTGTCAATCATAGCAAAGTGTTGTAGTTGCTGTTTCTTTGTCATCTCCGAATTTTTCGCATTAATTTGGGAAAGCCCTAAAGCTTAGCTGATAGCGATCTTCAAATTCTCCTTTAAAAATCCCGTCAGAAAAGTACAGCACAACACTATTTTAAGTACTTCGACAGTTAGGGTTCTTTTCCACCTAAGGCCCTTTGACAGAAATGCTTTTCCGCTTAATTCTAGGTCGAATAAGCTCTTGAGAAATCTTATGCGTATTTAAATTTAAATAGGCGTATTGTAAATGACTTCAAAAACTCAATAATCTAGAAGGATTTTGTCCATAAAGTGTAATAATATAATAAATTCATCCATCCATAATATAATGCAGCAACAAAGTAGCATTCCACAATATCAATGGTCTCTTCAATATAATCTACAACACATCACTGGTGTCTTTTCAAGAGGACAACAAACATTCCAAACTATCAAAAAAAAAAAAAAAATTATTAATACAAAAAAGCCTGTGTGTTGCGAAATATGGTGGCAAAATCCTTTTTTACAGACACACACCCAAACATAACACTCCACAGGTAATCCTCTCGTTTTCATTTACAAAAAGGACCGGTTTACACCGGATCCGATATCTTTCTACACAGTAAACAAACCTCTAAGAACCAACCAAGAAAAAAAAAGAAAATAAGACTCCTTCTCTTGTGTGCACAATGGGAATTCAATGTTATTCCAAGAGGGAGGCAGCAAAAGAACAAGCTAAATACAAGGCATGTCATGTCAATGTTACCACTAAAATTAAAATTATAAAAAAGAGACAAAAAAAAAATATACCACTGACCACTTCTTTAAGGTGGATATAGGATAGGTATTTTTTTGTTGTTGTTGTTGTATGGTGTTTTTGTTGTGTTCATTTATTATTATTATTATTTTCTTTTATTTATCAAGGAAATGGAAACCGAAAGGATATATGTATGTATGTAAAAAAAAAGAAGGGACTGACACTGAATGGTTGATTTACTTTTTATTTAAATTTTTCACGCGATCCATCTCTTCGGGACACAACGGATCACATTTCAAAGAAGTCCAAAAGAGGACTCAGCAGATGAATTGTTATAAGTTAGAGGTTAGGTGATGTTTTTTTTTGTTTGCTTTTTTTCTTAACGTCTGTTTTTCTAAATTATTTTAGATGTTTTGTGGGAATATCTTGTCACGATGGTGTAGTAAAAGAAGTCAATTAGTGTTTCTTTTGGTTGATTGCTTATGCTTAATGATTAAAATGTTAAGTCTCCACTTTTTAGTGGCTCTATTTCGGAATGTTGTAGTCTTGGGATGAATAGTAAGTTCTGCAGCTGGAAACGCGGTTTGTTCGTCTACTCTGTAGATGACATCCGAAATTTCCAAAACTAAAGTTAACCTCTCTATAGTGCGGGAGGTGACTTTATAGAAATAAAAGAACCTCATAAAATAGAGTAAAAACAATAAGATTTCCATATGGTTTCCAAATCGAAAATTCGTCTTCTGCAGCAAGTACAACGACAACGCTCATCTGAGCGATTTTATGTGTTCGCATCCCGATCTGGCCAAGGGTCATTTAAAAACCCCAGACGCCAAGCAAACGTTCAACAACTTGTGGCAAAGGTTTGCATCCGAGTTTAATGCGAAAGGTCCACCGGGGATGCAGCCGCCTGGAAAAAGGTAAGGTTAAATGTCAAAACTAACGTTATATAAAATTGATAAATTCACATTTTTTTCTAGGCATGGACAGATCATAAGGCATATATAAAAAGCAAATTAAGAAAAAATAAATTGAGCATTTCTGGGACAGGAGGTGGACCTTCCAAACACTGCTAGTTTACCCCTTCAGAGGAGCTAGCAATTAATTTACTAAATATGGATGAGGCCGTAAGCGGAATATCGTCAGCTCGTGTTTTCGGTGTCCCCACAGACAATAGGGAACACCCTCCTGCTGAATCTGAACCGAAACCTAGTTAAATACTGAAATGAATCTTTTGCACAAATGAAATTTTACCTTTTATCACACATTTTCATTATATTTGATTTGTCCCGTATAATTTTTCTTTCTTGTTCTTTTATAATTTCTCTCTTCATTGTTTTCTGCATCCATCCAAACCATCCATTTTTTTTATTTATAAATTTTTTGATTTATAAATTTGACAGATCTCATGAGAAATAATTCGACACTCGAAAAAACTAATCCGTAAGAGGGAAAAGTATTAAATTCTATTTTTTTCCCATTCGAATATTTTACAGGGTACGAAATCAAAAGCGGAACGAAAAGCACTTTCAAATAGGATTGACTTTCGGAACGAAATACAGAGTTGAAAACTGTTTGGGCTTTTCAAGTATTTTTCATAGATATTGAACATTGAATTTAAGTCTTCTGCAGCAAGTACAACGACAGCACTCAGATGCCTCAAACCAAAAAATGAAAAAACATTTTAAAATAAGAAAACATGAGCTTCCTACCTTAACGGAATTTTAAATCTGTTAAATATTTCCATTTAAGTTAAAGAATTTGGCTTAAAAAATATAAAACTTGCGATTCTAGAGCTAACACAAAGTCAAATGTAGGCAAAACCAATCTCTTAAACTCATAAATCTGATCGTTATCCTAAGTTAAGCGCAAATAAAGTCATCAAAAGCCGTCCTTGTTGGTCAAAGAGATCGTTACTTAAACATCAATTTCACCAAATTCCACCTCATAATAACCGATTTAAGTGTAACAACTTAACAAGCTGCCACATGCAGCACCAAAAATTACCATCGACAAGTGTTGGCCGAACAAATATGCCAACACGGTTTATGGCTAATTGTGGCAGAGATCGATGTTCATATATTACTTTGCTTATAAGCTTAAGCTTATAAAAAAACACAAAAGTGTTTGAACTGGGTTCCGTCTGTCCAACCTCCCAATGAAGCATTTCTTCACTGCTGATATCGTTACGTCGTCGTCGTCGTCTGTCGCGTCAGTTAGACGGTCCCGTTGCGTTGTCGTCGTGTCGGTGCATTGGTAACAAAGTCGGTCTCGGAACACCCAGGTAGGAGTCAAGTCGCCATCGCGCAACACCGAACTTGGCATTTGGTCATTTCCAAGTCTGTAAATTTATTTGTTCCTATTTTTTTTTGTTTGTTTTTTTATTAGAACTGCGTGGTAGCTGGACATTGGGGTTAGAAAAAAAAAATATTGTTATGTCCGCACCAAAGTCCATAAACGTTTTATTATTTAATAAGCAACAAGACACTTGTCAAATCAGTCCGTGGAACGGTATTTATGTCCATTCCGATTTGGCATGCTATTCGAGCTCCAAAGTCGTGTATCACTCGTCCCCAGAGAAACAATAATGTAATAGAAGTTGATTTGACTGATTTGAAAGTGATTTGACACAAATTACATCGGAATGTAGAACTGATTTTGGAATACGATTAGGGATTTGTCAATAATTGTTGGTTGATTTGGTTTTGGTTTGGAGCGATGGCAACTAATTCGTAGGCAGTGGCTCGCCACATGAAATTACTTCTTTGAACTCACCCACACCAATCCATTCATATGTATTTGTTGGGGAGTATAATGAAACTGATATTCCTCGCTGTTCGTCGGTACATCACTGTTCAACACCTTTTCGTGGAATCACGAAACCAAACTCCTTACACTGAGATGGTGTGTCTGTCTGACGCTATACGAAGGAACATGGTCATTCAAGGGAAAAAAACAGAAATTATGAGTGTACCTGCTCCAATATGTCTGACGGTGCCATATACACCCCTGGGAAGGACACAAGGCAAAGAGTTAGAAAAAGAAAAGGAACAATACGGCTGATGTATCAGCTTACAGAAGCACAACAGCCAAAGACACCATCCCATCCCTGATGTAGCATGCTATGGATGGATGGATTTTTAATGCTGGTACGTTCTCAAATCAAGTGAAAAGATCAAAATATGAACAAGTGTCAGAATGTGTAGAAACGAGCTTGGAAATTTCAAGAAACTAACACGACACTTTGATAAAAGTCAGTTGAAAACATTATTATAATAATTATTTTAAATTGTTGGTTCATAACTGTTCCGATGTACACAATAGTCGCTTCGGCTTCTTAAACTTAGTGGATTTTTTTTTTAGGTCATACGTGCACTGAAGGGGTTTTTAATACCCTTAAAATGATAAACACAGTGCGAGCGTTAGGAAAATAGGGAAGGATTTAAAAGGAGATACCGATGCACATTGGTTTTAAAGTTCTGAGTATTAAAGTGGGAGGGAAAGACAGAGCTGGGTAAAGCATTCCACATTCTCGTGGTGCGGCTAAAGAAAGAATATCTGTACTTCACAGTACGTCCGAAGTTGGGCTCACTGGTGCGCATTCCTAGCATTGTGAGTATTGCGGTTAAATTGTTTAAGGAAACGAATGCAACTGGCTACTTCACTAGAACACTGTTTGTGAAAATAGCGATAGAACAATGACAAATACGAAACATTGCTACGGTGTTATAGGGATGCTAATGTTTCTGTCACTGTTTTATCATTTTTAATGCTCTATTTGGGATTCTATCCAAGAGACTCAAGTGTGTTGCTGGAACACCTGCCCAAATATATAGAAGGGGTGAAAAATTTCTTGCAACGTCGAAGAAAATCTAGACACTTTGCAGCATTTTTGGCGACATCGAATATGTGCTCATTCCACTTCAGGTGGTTTGTGATACACATTCCGAGAACTGATAGATTTTCAGTTTCCAGTTTCAGTTTTTCAATGCTGTCGAGATCAGAATTTAATGAGCTAATCATACGCTACCGTTGAAGTTTCACTTCCGAAGAACAAGGATGTGAATCTAGAAAAGAATATGAAAAGCTGAGAGTATTGTCGTTAGAAAAATTATTTAATGGCTTAGAAGTCTTAGACAAAAGATCATTAATAAATATTAGGAAGAGAGTCGGAGACAAAACGGAGCCCTGGGGCACGCCAGCATTTATTTTATGGGTATCAGACTTGAAACCATCCAATACTCAATAATTATTTTATTTGGAATGAGGAAAGGCTAGAGAAAGATTATGACTTTAATAAAATTTTAAATCAGGATTTTCTAAGTCAAGAAATAAAAAAAAATTTTAACGTTTCTAATATAAGTATAAAGTATTGAAATAAATATCGTAATATAATTAATGAAAAATCAAAGAAAGGTATGAATCCTAAAAACTTGTAATTTTTTGTAGTTTTTTTTTTCTCAGTAGATTGTAAATACAAAGATATTGAATGTTTTTGTTTTCTTTTCCAACTGTTCTATATTCCCTTCTTCACAAACCGTCGTGACGATTTATAAGGATTTTATAATCGCTTTGAAAACTGATTGAAATTTCTGGGTTCTACTTGAATAAACAGATGTATACAATTACGTCAATTAATTGATTCCACTTCAAAGTTCAATAGTATGAATTTTGCTAAACAAAAGTGAAAAATCTGTAAAAAAAGGCAATAAATTATATGATATTTCAATATACAATATGATGATGAAATATTTGGAAGGAAGTTGAAAAGCATAAGCCTTTTTATGAAAGTGGAAAATCAAGGAAATTGCTATCTTGCTGCTTCCTGATTGAATCTCAATATATATTTTTTTAAGCTTTTTTTTTAGTACTGCGGTTTTCCTCAAATTCTACTTAATTTTGACTAAATTCCGGTACGGTTTTAATAAGGCTTTTCCAAACCGATTTGAAACATTTAAATACGACAGTGAAACAAGATTACACGTTGCTATGATTGACAGCAATAAGTTATTATTATTGTTTCTTTGTCGTCACAGCGATTTCGCAACGGTTTCGTATCGGTTTGGTGAAGCCTTTCGTCAGTTTTTCGATGAAAAGATGATTTTCTAAAGCAATTATTATAAGCCTAAGTAAGTAAGTAATATTGCAACTTAGAAGGGTACAGCAGCTTTTACTGAAGATCCTCACTGATGTATCTAAGCAAACCTTGAATGTATTCAATTGAAAAAAAAAATGAAAAAATTCATATTAAAATCCATAGCTGACTAATCTGAAAGATGAACAATTTTCATTTTTGATCAATGTTTGTATGTATAGATGATCCTTAATACTAGGATCTTTAATATAAGGTGCTAAAATCCTGAAACCTTTATTCTTATAAGATTAAATTTGCTGGAAATTGAATCCAGAGCTATTTCGTAGGAAGTGTGCAAGGCCTTCAATCCACAAAACGGCATTTCGAATTTCTAATTTGCGATTCCTGGTTTGGGGATTTTGATATTATGTCTTTCGGGATTATGGCATTCAGAATTTCTGTTTTGAGCTTTGGGATTCTTTTTTTCGGGTTTTGTGACAAAACACATAAGAAAATATTTTGTAGACAAACTTCACGTAAAACTATTAAGCACTTTAAACGCTTAGATGTTCGCAATAATGAATGTTAATAAATGTGTGCTTTTAACAATGTCAGACAATTTCCTTAATAAGCCAAAACAATAACAAGACCATAGATTTTAATCCAATGCGATGCATTTTTGTATGCTACAGAAGTCAAGCTTTTTAAGGAAAAAACAATAATAAGAAAATTTTTTTTCTTTTTTTATTATTTTTATTGTACTATTTTGTACATAGAATGTCAGTTTATTAGACTTACCTAACCATTCTTCTATCAATTGCATTGAATTTTTTGTGAACAACAACAACAACTTTAAGGCACTACCACCAATTGTTTTTACGAATTAATTTTATATTAATTTTTTCTGTATAGACAATACGGAAGAAGAAAATGAAATGAAAAGTATTTTGGATAGTTAGATATTACTTCTTGTGAGATAGCTTTTGATAATCAGTGTTGCACTTATAAAAAGCTTAATTAAAATTTGATTTCTAACAAAACTACATAGTATCATTTCATCATTGATTTTTAATATTTTTTTAAGCTATCAATAATTTTTGTTATACCCCAATACAAATCACTTCAAAATGCACACTAATTTATTTAATGGTCTTTTTCATTAACCGTTATATTCAGTAATTGCAACAGCACTCAATTTTCAACAGCGACTTAAGGCTTGATCAATAACCTTTCGTTGTTTTAAAACCATTTCCAGGAATAGAGATTGACATAATCCATGAATATTCATAGTCACTTGTTGAAACACTCCTTAATCACTGTAAACACACCATATTTTCAGTAGTTGAACTGTGAATGCCCTAAAATATTCAACTGCCACGTTTCCTTAATTTGTCACACCATCTGACTGACCGAAATTGATACATAAGATCAATCTTTCTTCACATAAAAAGTGCTTCATTTTGGATCAATGACAGCTCGATTAAGGCGTTCTTGAATTAAATGATGGTTCGCTTGACTTAAAACTACTAACTTACCTGTATGGTTTAAAGTGTGCTTTTTTCTTATTATAGGATCTGGAATCACAGTGAAATGCAATTAGGGTCGATAGCAATGCTTTATTGATAAAGATAGCAACCACTAATTGCAAACAGCATTTCTGACATACTTAAACAGATAAAACTGGCTCTATTGAAAAAAGTTACTATTACTACATAATTTACTTAATTGCACCAAGCCAGCAGTAAAAAGTGTGGGATAAGTGCTAGAGGCCTTAAGTATTATCATTTTAGGAAAATCCGAAGAAAAAAAAAACAATTATACTCTGTCCAAATTTTTCAAAAACAGCTGCCAAACATGACTTAAAAAAAGCTTAAATAGAAAATCTTTTAAAGGCAGTATTATTCACATTAACATTGAATCTGCAATTTAAATTCAAGCATTATACCCATATCGTTTTCAAATTTAAGCGTGCTCTAATGAGACACCAATAAAAGATAAACTGCATTTTTGAAACACTTCAAAACACATACAATACGGAACATCGGCAGCTATATTTTCCTAAAAAAGATGCTCAACAAAGCTATTATAACAAAATAAAAAAAACTTTTTCAAAGTGAACATAACTGTTTAGGATTGGTCACTTGTGAATATATATTTAGTTTAGTTTAGTTTACAAATCAATTAATACAAAATTGGAATTGGACCATTTATATTTCTTGAGATCTAAGGCCTAAACAAATTAAATGTCTTTTAAGGTTGACCTTGTTTTCAATATAGCTGCTTCAAATTGATCTTGACCAATAAGAAAAAAAAAGAAGAAAAAAAAAGTAATAACAAAGTTGGTCAATGGTGTGAACATACTTGGGCAAAAAATTGCTTTATGTAGGTACCTTTTGATGACTGAAGCAATACACAAAGATTTTGCAAATTTTATATGGCAAATGCCAAATGAAGACGATGAACATTATTTGGATCTATATGATCAAAAAGATCAATACTACGCACATTGAATCAATTTGGCTTTCTTCTTCTTAAAATGTCATACACATGCAGTTCAAGATTAAGGTATCCACTAATCGAACTTTGTTTGAAGTTGGTTTAGAAATGGGTTGGAAAGTCGCTGAATTTTGTAGATTTTTCGTCCAAATGTTAAAAAAAAGTTATCAGCTTTATAAATTTACATAATTCTAATATCTTTCTCCGAGCAGACGGAATTTTCAAGAACTGATGCATCTTGTAAATTGGCGTTTATTCTCAGGCGACCTCACTTGGGCTCATAGGAAGCTTCTCCACTTTTCATATCAATCATCTAATCTTACAAGATAAACCGATCACACACACTTCAAGCATGATTATGACACGATCGACTACTATTAAATAGTATAATCCTGCCAAGTGTCTCTGTTTCTATTTATTACCCACCATAAGCAAGAAAAAAAAAAAAAATCTGAAAGCGAAATAAAATCCTCTTCGATCAAATGTCACCTGAATAGATCGCCAAGACTGGATCGCTTTTCCAGCCTTCCACATCAATTAAGTCATTTGCAAATCAAACAAGACATTCATCTAATTTGACAGTTCCATGTTCGACACTGAAATCAATTTGTAATTACAAAGTATCTTATGCTTATGTGTGTTGTGTGCACCTCGATCTGCGCCAAATGACGCTCTGTGTATATTATATAGCAGCTCTAAGATCCTCTGGGTTTAAGCCTTTTGCTTGGTGATGTCAATACAACCAACGACCATCGTTGATTGCCGATCTACAAGAACGAACAACGTCACCGCTGTTATTGCTGCTCATTTGCAGAGCAGCCAGTGCAGAGCTAACTGGCTGGCTGGAGTTACCTTTCAAAGTCATTGCAACAGCAGCAGCAGCCAGAAAATCTTAGCATCGTTAGAGTAAAATTCACAAACCTCACAATGCTGATTCTGCGGTACAAGTCCCCCTTCAGTAGTTCCCCTTGCATCGATCGTCAAATTTGTCCAGCTATATACTGGCCGGGTATAATGTCGTGACATTACCAACCTACCTTCTAAGCGATTGCTCTTCATAGGGGCAGGTATAAGTATATTCGCAGATCTCGACTGAAACCATCTCATGGTGATTCGATACAAATCTGACAACTTTTCGAATTGGTAATTAAAGTTAAGCCATCGCGCAAGACGCTTGCGGTGCGATGTGGGGGCAAGGGAGCCTCTTATACTTTTGCTGGATCGCTGGATCGCTGTGAATCTGGGGAGTGAGTGAGAAAAAGATGCAAATGCATCTTCTAGTATAGTGCGCTCGTTGTCGGATATAGTCCACAAGTTGACTTGGGGCTTTGGATTTTTGCTTCAAATCTGGTGCCCGGGAATGACTTGGTGAGACTACAAAATATATTTTATATACAAGCCTGTGTCCAAAATCATTTGAATTCAGGAAGAGAAAGAAACAATCCGCACCATAACCAGACCGATAGATTGAGAGAGAAAGAATGGAATGATAAGAGGAATGGATGGAAATATAAAAAAAAGAACGAGAAAGCGCCTCTCATGTTCAGTCGTCGTGTCGTGATTCTGATCGATTAGGAGTCGGCACTCAAAAGTTAATGCGCGCGCTGTTTGGAAGACTGAATCTGATTTGGTGTCTTTGGAGGGAAATTAATTGCACTTCGTTTAAATGATCAATTAAGATGGCTGTATAGAGTGCTGCAGGAGAGTGTATATACGAGTAGAATTAAAAAAAAGCTACAAACAGAAGAAATCAAATGGGAAAGAAGAAACTTCAAATGTTTGGCCAGATCTTATTCCGCCTTATTTTGAACTTTCTAACAAAGGCAGGTACATTTGCAGAAGGCTAGTCCTTGACCTTAAATTTTGATCTGCTTTTTTTTTGTCAAATGTTAAAGTTCAGTCCAATAATGATATTAAACCTTAAAAAATTGTTAAATATACTTATCTCATTCTAGACAGCTCTTATATAATAAAATGGTTGTTTCTAATTTTATTTAAAAAAAAAAAAGACTTAATCGGAGAAATTCTGACTTTGTACCAGGACGAGGCCAAGACAAGCCTTAGTCGAACGAGACCGAAACGATACTGAAATCCTTCCTAATTCTTTTTTCGGTCTCGTCTCGTGGCCAGCCCTTAATAAAAACAAAAACATATCCATAATAGGTATTTTCGATTCTCGATTCTCGAAGTGTCCTGTGATCTTATTTTAGTGGAATGAATCTATGGGCAAATTCCTAAACGCAAATTATGTTAAGCAAACGTAAACATCCCTGCTAAGATTGTCCCTGAATGTAGTAGATTTTATTTTCATGCGCAAATGCAAATGTCAAAAATATCTTACGCACTTCACTTGCTTTGACTTTTCAACTGTATTTTTCATTTGCTTTGCATGTGTTTGCGTTTAGGAATTTGCCCTATGCAGCTTCTTTCAATCAAGTGATGGATACGAGTTAAATTTTGAAGATTGAGTTGCAAGAATGCGACACAACTTCACTGAGTGTGCAACGAAATTTATTCCCACTCGACCTCTGGTTACAAATATAAATCATTTAAATGTGGAATAGATGAATTCCAGGTTTTCGCAATAAAACAGATTTTTTATCTATCAAAATCCAAACAACAAATACTTTATTTAAAAATATAAAAAAAAAATGTGTAAGTAGTTATAAAATATCCATTTAGTGCGTCACTTTCCCGCCAAATCAAATTAATCCAATTGAATAAATTCCATTATGATGCAGCTGGAACACACCATATCGGCTGCTGAAACATGTCAAGCTACGTCGCTTTTCATTTTTCTACCATCATCACAATTCAAATTACATTCGCTTGAAGTTTCCATACAACTCTACTCGTTCAGCAGCGATGGCGAGGCGATGTGGATATTGCTTTCTGACATCGCATCGCTTCGTTTGCAAAAGTGTGAAATAATCTCTGGCTGGACGGTTTCTCTCTCGAGGTGTGAACCGGATATGGGTGCAGACAAAAAAACGAGCCTTCCAAACAAAGCCGAGCAGCTAGGGGTCTCTCAAAAAATAAAATAAAATAATAAAACGAGTAAAAATTTGAAAAGAAAAAAAAAATTATTTCAAAGGAATAACGACGATGACGTCTCTTGTGGTTAAGAGAACTATATACCCAGCTCCCCCCAACGTGCAACGCCGCTGCCGCGCTGTATCCTTGCCGAGTTTGGATAACAAACGAAACATCACGTAGGTATACAACTCCATACCATGCCTCTCTGTATCCATGCAAAAATGGAGCCACATTCGTGCCAAATGAATTGTTTATAATTGTCCGACACAACATTGGTAGCCATCAGAGCCGCAGTGGGAACGGCAACCCCTTCGTGTTCATTTTATTCCCATTTACATTCCATTTTGCAAGAAAGAACCGATTGTGTTAATTCGTCTGGAAGCAATCGAATTACATTCGCCTTCTTGGGCCTAACACCACAAGTGATTAGATGCGAAGGAAGAATATGACGATGACGATGACGCGACAGCGACAACGACATAACGAAAACCAGCACCGGTAGGACTCTCTCTCTCTATGTTGGTTTATGTAACCATAGCACATGGTCCCGGTACCGGTACCGGTCAAACTGGCGATGGCGCTTTATTACATGATGTTTGGACCTTTAGCTGTGACTAATGGACAAGCGCTCTATTTTGCATTTCTATGATGCTCAGTCAATGGAAGCCGAAGGACAACTTTGACATATCAAAAACAAACAACACACTCTTCTTGTCACAAACGTCAGACTGTCACAGGCAGTAAGAAATAACAAAAAAAAAAATGTTAAACGAAAAGACTTAACCATTCTATTTATTCCATGATGGGACAGGAGACATGGGACTGAGACAGTTCGAGACACTATGCGCGGGGGAGATGTCGCAGTTGCTTTTGCTTATGCTTTTTCTGTTGCTGAAGCTGTCGGTGTATTTTACCGGTTAACCTTCGAAGCAAGTGATGGTGGTGTCCTGCTGTGCGAATTCCACAGGCCTGGGCCCGGGCATTTTTTTGTTTTGTTGTTGCTGTATTCATTGTTCTCGCTGCGGCCTGTCGTATCCAGCTTATGGTCACTTGTTCCCTTCTTTTGTCTTTGTAGTGCCTCATATCGTCGTCGTCGTCGTCGAATCGTCGTTGTCGTCCTATACTACTGTGGTCCAATTTGTCCAGTGTTTTTGTCCGAATTTTTGTTTTGTTGACCACAGAAGTGTGAAGACATTATTTAAACAGATTTTTTACTTGTACTTCAGTGGCGACGTAATGGATGGCAGTAGCAAGTCGAAGCACTTAGTGAGTGTGCTGGTTGTATGTGTAGCTGATGGAAGAGGAGCAAGGTGAATTCTAGCCTCCTTGTTAGCAGATAGATGTGAAAATATGCTTCGTATGCAAAAAAGTTAGAGGAAGGGTGCGGGAAATGAAGACTTGTTATTTTCGGCGGTCGGTACGGTGGCGGCGTCTAGTGAATAGGTTGTTGTTGATTTTAAGGATTTTTCACACGAGTATAAACTACCATTATTATATTTTATTTTGTTTAATAATGCTTTGAATATGTATGTTTTTTCGTCTCTCCAATATAATTAAAGGACTTGTTTGTGATCTTCTGTTGGAGGTTGATATGAACTTCTTCTCCTTCATTTACCAGCGATTGTCATGATCTGGATTGGGACCCCAACTCTCCCACTCTACAGCTTCACCCTAAGACTTGACTTGTGAGGTTTGCCGGGTTGATCGCAGAAAACATCGACAAGGCTTTTGGCTTTGGATTTTTCTTTTTCATGATAGATGTGGCACAATTTTTGAACTGTCAAACTAGCTCACGTGAAATACTGACCTGATGCTCACTTAACGCTGACCAAACAACTGCTCGTGCAACGCTGACCAAACGTCAGTAACGCTAAGGTGTGCTTAACACTGGCCCAAAGCATGCGTAACGCTGCCTTAAAGCGTACTTAACACTGACCTAACGCCAACGTAATGTAAACATAACGCTGGCCCAACGTAATCTGAAAATCCATTAAACAGATGCATTTAATCTATTCTAACTATTGAGTATAATGCACTTACTCTGTTTTAGACTTACGCTGGGTGCCACAGTTCCTCAGAATTTCAAAGTTACTTGTAAATCAAAAGAATTAATCTTCAATTTCAATCGCATAAAGTTATTGTGACATTGAATTAGGGATGTTTTGTGCAGATCATGATGTAAGACAATCCGAAGTATGTAACTAACTTTTATATTTGTTAACAATAATTCATACAAGTAAAGTGGCATAACTATACACTTCTGGTAGAGATAGAGCCATTCACAATCTAAAGGAGAAAGGCATCAAAACACATAACGACAAAGCCGACGTTGCATGCCGTGGTGGCACACAGCATATCGCGAGTGATCTAATAAAGTCATTGTCGCAGACTATTACTTGGCAAACATAAAAGCCCGCCATGAATCGGAAACCATATAGAGACAATAGATTCAACATCACCTGTGTTGTTCAAACTTATAAACAAAATGAATGCCATTGGAAACACCTGTCAATCTCTGATCATATAATAAATCGTGACCCTTCACTTGGTTTGTTTTCATGCTCTGATGCTTGGCTCATGCAACATCCAGCCATCGTGTGATTTGTTATAAGTTCGTAACAGCGCATTTGAATTAATTTATCCCGAATCAGTAATCGATTTCCTGTGGCATCTTCTCTTGAAGAGCCTCACCTTTTCTACATTATGAGTAATCTTCCAAAAACTATTTGAAAATCCCCTCTGATCTCTCCCCGCTGGTATACCTTGATCAAACATGAAGAAATGTCGCAATAGTTTCGCCTATTCCAGTGAAAGATCGGAGTGCTGCTGGCATTCGAATTCGTTTATAACGAAGTGACGTTCAGATGACGGAGAACTTAATTTATAACTGTTCCCCGAAGATTTATGATTAACAAAAATATTTACCACACAAAGATTGATCCGGGCTGCCGTTAATTCTGATCCAAAGCGTCACACCTTTGAGCCGGTTCGGTTCGTCTCCCAAGGGGAACGTATGTATATGAGTGAAAGAGACTCCTATATCCACCCACGCCATTGTATACGGCTTGAGATTGAGTTGACGATGATGATGTGATTTTGCTACTTTCCTGCCGCAGTGCCGCGCGACAAGACACCGACTGAGGTATTAAAATAATTTTCTACGTCTATTGTTATTAAAGGGAACCAAATTGTTAAACCATCTATAGGTTAGGTATATATTCCCGAAAGAGAAAGATCATGATGGGTTGTTTGTTAGTTGTTGAAGAAAGGAACACAAAGTGGAGGGTTATCGCACAGAGGTGCGGCTCAAACTCAACTCAGCTACCAAATGCGATTGACCCACATTTGCATTATATTTGATAGGTCGATCCGTGATTTAACGATCTGGGTACTCATTGAACCCACATCATATTGTGCTGTGTGTTAAGTGTAGTGTAGAATAGTGGGGGGAAACTCTTAGACGGATTCTGGGATTTTCAATTATCGATGATGATTGTTTGGTGGGATAAGATTATGATGATGAATGTGTCTTGATGACGCTCGCATTCAAAATGGTTTAAAATGATTTGATGTAACAAAGAGCATTTTGATGATATGATGAACTTTTGTTTGACTGTAAAATTGTGTTTTCAAACATTGTGGTTTTTATATATTAAACAAGAAAAATAATTGATCTGGTAAAAGTGGTAAACGTTTTATTATCTAATGACATTATTTATTTATTTGAAATTTATAATATCGAAAATAATTTATGCATATTTATTTATTTCGGGACGATGAATGATGAAAGAAATACCTATACGTGGGAAGAGAGGGTGATTTAGCTTTCCTGACATGTGGAAAGTATTTTCTCAAAAGTAGAGGTATAGAGAAATAAGAATTCTTCCCCTTGAGAGAGCCTAGGAAACTGAGAACATTCCTGAGAGTGGAAAAAAGGAATGGTTGTCACTGGTTCACATTGAAAATTCCTGTGTGAATCACATTAAAACCTTGCGGATTATCATCGAACAGTGCGTTGAATATGACCGCTTCATCTGCTGTTCATCAATGCTTTTGTTTGCGCAGGAGTGTCATCTCAAATAAATTGATTGATTGATTGAAAAATTCAGTGGACTCGGTAATAACTACATATATGACATATGCTTGTCGTTTTAAAGGCCAATGGTTCTCCATCAAATGACAACAAGGGCGGAGAGAGAAAATGAAACTGTTGGAAAGCTGCAGACGTTTGTAGTAAATAGTTGTCTGCACAACATCTTGAAGCAGGGTTACGAGTGCGTTGTAAGTCAACCGATGCAATTGAACCCTTTCCCTCAGACAGGCAGATGAGCAGGCCAACCTAGAAGCACTTGGGGAAGACCTGCCCAAGTGTAGGAGTTGTAAAGGGCGTTTTCCCGTAATGGATATAATAAGTCCGATACGTTGCAACTGAAAACAACTGGATCTGAACAATCTGAGATGAATCATTTTTAAAAATCCAATAGCTTTCAAACCCCTGGCAGTTGCGACTTTTTTTCTGTCATAAACTCTTTATTTTTTAAGTTATAACTCATCAGTGGCCTACCAGCCAAACACATAAATCCAAATAAATGTCTTGACTCAATTTCTGTTCATTTTCATTCTTCACCATCAGAAAAAGATCACATTGATCTATAACTTCCGTTTAAAAAGAATAAACACAACAGCAAGTCAAATATTTATTCAATGACTACAAAAATATCGGTTCATTAACGAAACCAAAACAAATTGTTGCAGTTTAAGTAAACACTTTAATGGTGCCCAAACATAAGTCAATGGGTCACACCCTCGAATCAAACATTTTAAATTAAAACCTGCTTTCGATAGCTACCCCCTTGTTGTCTTACAAAAAAATAAAAAATATCTTAACCACATCATTCTACTCAATCAATACGTCGCGTCTTCGATTCTTATTTAAATACTTGAAAACGAAAGAAACCATGAGACGGGATCATATCGTCAAGACCCAAAGAATGATATACACAAAAAAAAAAATAACAAGACGACTTGCAGTGACAGCGTTTTCCTATGAAATCAATCTTCCAAGTCCCAAATGAGGGAGACAGTTGTTTCAAATTCTCACACACAAATGCCTTGAACAAATGTTAGAATCTTATTTTTTTTATTTTGTTATTTTTTTTGTTTCCTTCTCCAATCTGACGATGACGATGACGATGTGAAACCCTCTTAATACCCTCTACACAAGTTCGATTTCATCAAATCCTATTCATGTTCAATGTTTTCTTTAGACAGAGTTGTTCTCTAGGGACCGACTTACCTTACCTTACTTATACGTCTGTCGCGTCGTTACGATAGAAAAAAAAATTAGAATTTCATTTGAAAAGCTTTCGAACTCAACGATGCGACTTGTCTTTTTAGCCTTTTATCATTATCCATCGATGTTGATATAGCTTCCCCATAGCAAGTACGACTCTATCAAGTGGCAGAAAGACACTTGAGATTTTTTTCGGGAAAGAAAAAAATAATATTATTCGAGATCAATTTTGATTGACTGGAAACGTTATTATTGATTTTTCTTCGTATTGTTTATTTATGCTGACGATGAAGAAGTGTTGAAGGAACTTTCGTGATTGGAATTTCTTTAATTAAAACCATAATTGATTCCCGAATTTGTTTGGGTTTTGAAATTAATTTTTATAATTCGGTGTTTATATTTTTTTGTCAAATAATAAAATCAATAAAAAATGAAACGAATTTTTTTATCCTTCAACTATTCCATAATTAGTAAAGAAAATAAATAGAAAAGGTCTTAAATACAAACCTTGATAATTTTACCCAATTGAAATACAAAATTAAGAATTAAGAACAAAAAGTGAACCACAATAATACTAGAAATGTAATCGTGTAAGTGAGAAATAAGTCCGTTTATTTTTTATTTACTAAAAATGTGATAAACCTTTAAATTTTTGGATATTATAAATGACCATCAAACACAACTGAATCCAAAACTTAAAACATTGATGATTCAATACTAGCTAATTTGTTTATATTGCTTCAAACTCTTTCAATCTAAATCCAAAAAAAATAAATTTCCCCAAATTAAAGTTTTCAAAAGAAACTTCCGTGTGCCCATCATCATCATCATCATCGAAAGTAATACTTTCAATAAATATACAAAAGAGCTGAGTAGAAAACTTGTTGCATTTTTCACTTCCTCATCAGTTAGTCACTGTATATAGTATATGCCCTCTGTACACAAACTCTATTACAGAATCAATCAATGCAATTTAAACGCAATCCACCACTGGCAACGAAGTCAAAGATTTGTTAATTTGACATGATCAATTGTTTCGATTGCAACTGGACTAGGGGCCATGTATCCATAACCATGGAAGCGATATGCCCAACAAACTCCATTACTTGTGTTCTCGACAAAAAAAAAATTATTTCCATTTCAAAAGAGTGAGGAACGAATGAAAACTAAAGCAACAAAATAAAAATAAAATGTAAAATGTAAAATAAGCCCAAGTGTTTACGATAACCGAACTAGATCTTAATGACGGCCTAGCGTCATCTGCATCCATGCAAAAACATTTTTGATTTATTTATAGCTCAGTGTAGCGAGCGCAGAGTATACACTCTGTTGCAACGACCGCTCTCTGTAGTTATTATAGTTTCGTTGATGTGATGGCGAATCTTCGTGTCTAGCTACCTTATAGAGGGCTCTTGGGTCCAGCTGAAAGGGTGATCTATATTTAGGTGGAAGTGTATCAATATTGGAATTCCATTCTTCCAATAGTGGCATATTCACTATAAGGCGACCACGACAAGGCAAGAAGAAACTTTAGACATTTTATTTTTTGTGTTCGGTTGTTCGTCCTTTTAAAGATAATTTTTTTTTCTCGTTTCCCTCTCCTATTTTGTTTATGAAATTATAATGTTAAGCATACAAATTTGCATGAGAGTGCATCACTGAATGGTTATCCATATCCACTTCTTTGCATCATCTTCCATTTTCTTTATATCCTTCATTTCTTTAGACTACGTTGATTTTTTCTTTACTTTTTGTATTACAGTTTTACAATCGCGTGCGTGCAAGGTGGATGATACGCAAGGGAAAATATCTTTTGCTAGGGTAAGCTATTTGGATGAAGGTATCGGGGACTGCGCTCAAATTATGCGTCATATATGCACTATAGAATAGAATTATGAAAGATGTAATTATGAAAGAAGACTTTTTATTTTGCCTGATTTTGTAGGACCTTGTTTTGATTATTAAATATCAGTTATGTTGAAAAAACTTTCTTAAAAAAATATTCTCATAAAAATCTAAAAATGTTTTTTTTTTATTCAATTCTTCTGTTGTTTGTCCAAGAAGAAACTTACTTTTTAAAAAAAATTCTGCCCAAATTATTGGAGGAGGTCTTCACCCATCAGGTTTCTTTAAATGAATTTAAAGATTCACAATTTAGATTATTGAAATTTGGATAAGGTTTAAGGTTTTGCACTAAAAATGTTGGCAAAGTGTATGTTTTCAAAAAATAGAAATTAATGGTTTATGTAATCATTTGAAGATAATAGTGGCTGTGACTTTCACTTGCTCATCTAAATGATCAAAAAGTTTTCAAGTGATTATGATAGATACCACATTTTAAAATGCTTAAAGTTTTTAAACGAAATTATACAAAATAATAACTACCTCACACTATTTAAAGTTCATTCCAAAACAAAAGAGCTGAGCACAAAACTCGATTTATTATTTAATAAATCATTATAACTGCCAGTTTGTATTTTACGCCCAAAATTTTAAATTAATCATCAAATCACTTCTTTTACTTAAAAAATAAATGCTCGTCATAATGCATAAGAAGGTCCCACACAAACAAAATCGACAGTCATACATAAACCATCACACCACACAGTAGCTCTCTATATCATTTTGTTGATTAATGTGATCCGATAATATATGTGAAAACGATCAGTTTTATAGAAATGTTTCAAGTGCCTCTCTGAACTGCAATAATCAACCAACAAACCAACCAACCAACTATTCAACCAAACAGCCAACGAATGTGTGTAACTATTATTGTCACTAATTAGCTGTAGCAACATTTTTGCTGAGATTAACATGATTTAAGCATTGCAGAGTGCCACTTCGGCAAGTATCTTATATAAATTGTGGGTAAATATCAAGAGAGCTGTGTTGTGTTGCTGACTATTACTTCTCCTTCACCACGAGCGTTTATAATGTGTCGCTACAAACTGACATTTCAGCTGAGATTATTGAAATAAATCAGTTTCTTTGGACATAGTCGCGCCAATTGAATTTAATTCCATCGGCTGTGTTGAAGCCTCTACTGCCAATAAAGGAGCAGGGTTTATTTTTTTTTATTTTATGCAGATTTTTATATTCTCTCGGTGGTTTTGAAAATTATAATTTTTCTCTAAAAAAAAAATAATCTCCCAACTGTTCATTGTTTTAGCTAATGAATTGGCCACAACTACTTTCTATGGGTAGTGGACTGAGGTCTGCTGTCAAGTGGTACCGTGTCTCGATGGCTTGACACAACCGATAAGGATTGCAACCTATAATTAGATCAATCATAATCTTGTAAGTACCTTAAATGGTGTCAAAGAATGCTGCTAGTCGCGACATTCAACAGCGCAGGCATGACGCCAATTTTAATGAAAATGGCTTTATTTACATGCCTTGTAAAAATGTAGGTCAGGATCAAGAACCACACGCTGGTGGCGATAAACGATTGCGGCCATATTTAATTTTCTTTCAATTTTACAGTTACTAATTAATTACGCGCTAAATTTGAATTATGGCGATTCTGGCATCTATACAGTCAGTCTTATACTAAAATTCTGCACTATACGACTCTACCCGGACTCAAACGACCTAACTTCACTTTACGAATAAAGATTTATTGGTTTTTTTTTAAGTTTAAAATTAGTATAGATACATCTAGCTAGTTACATACATAGGCTCACAAGAGATAGACTTTTGCTATACTCCTATGCGAATTTCCAATGTTGACACAAAAATTATCACAGTTTTTAAGCACAAAACTTGAAACAACAACAAAAACACCTTTTAACGCCATTTTAATGTTTGCATGTTAATTTGTTAAGGCCAACGTGATATGGCAGCTGAAGTGGGTTCAGCAATTTAGTCAAAGTGGTAGGAGTCTATGGTATATATATAGATATAGGTTTTTGCCTCCAAAGCAGCACGACTAACATACATCTCCTATCGCTATACGTGCGGAGCGACACAACAGACTCACCGAACGCAATAAATCGTGAAATTTTCTTGCATTTGCTGCAACAGACCACCAATCTTTGCCAGCACTAGTACCGCCGCCGACCGACCGACCGGCCGCCACGTCCACCATATATGCCATGCCACCATCATCATCATCAGTAATGTTGCTGCTGCTGCTGTTGTTGCTAATCTTTTTCCAACATTAAGTGCACAGCAGTCAAGGTCTGTTGTACCTACATATATCGAAATGGTTTGTTTGTGTGGACTTTATGGCAGGTCTGTTGATGGTTTATTATTTTTTTTTTGTTTTTGTTTAGACTGTAAATATGTGGAATAAGATCGATGTGACTAGTCTGGTCTACAAATTATGCGAGAGTTTTACTAGAATCATTGTCTGTTTGTTGTTATTTTTGAAAAGTCTAAATTAATCTCAATAAACATATTGGCTGGAATCACAGAGTAAATAAATCACCTACTACAAATACTGCTGGACACGAGAATAGACCAGGCGAGACTTTAGTAAGTCTCGTTAAAATCGAAAAGTCTCAGCATCTTCACAGTATCGATCTACCAATTTAGCATTTTTTCGATCTGTAACGACACAATTTTTGACTGATTTTTCTAACTAATGGAATGAATACCAAGACACTTGGTCTCTGTCTCACGTCTAACTCTTTCTCCAATGAAAACTAAAATTTTAAGATAATCCAATTCAGATTTCCAATAATGTTCACTTTACAACAATAGTGTTGCAAGAACTTGAAAATGTGAACTTGATGCTTACGAGGCTAAATTAGAATTGAAGATTTAAGGAAATGGCTTTTTTTTAATTTTATTTTTTAATTTAAATTTTTTAAATTTCTTGTAGGTACATAGCTAATTTTTTTTTATGAATCCTCAATATATTTCAAAATTAAAAAAAAATGTTTAAAGAAATATTTTGAACATTACTTTACAGATCTTAATCAAAATAGAGTGCGGTTTGAAAACCAATGTTATGTTTTAAACGTTAGAAAGAGTTTTGTTTACTTGGCATCAAAAATATGTAAATGTTTAAAAAAAAAACTTTAAAAAAAGAATCGGTTGATTTAACTACAATTGAAACAAATATGATTTCACAGTCTTTCGATATTATTTTTTGTTTCACAAATAAATTTGTATAACTCAAACATTTAATGAAAATGTCAAAATCCAAATATGCACTCACACTAGTGATTCAAAAAAAAAAAATCAATCGATTGCAGATTTTATTTCTTGATTTTAACTAAGAATGCCATCACAAAAGATACTGAATTTATTAAAAATTTAAAATGTCTTACATTCTCTCTGTAAACAATTCCTAGCATTTTGAAATAAAGTGAAATAATTTATTCTGCATAAGTACTCCATAGCTGACTCACGCAGCAGGCATGTTATTGAACACCAAACTTTTCTATTTTATTTTACAAATGCTTGCATTTTATTCTAAACATTAAATTGCCTATCTAAACTACCTGCGATTTGACACCTTTTCAGTGTTCCTCAAAAAAGAAAAAAAAAAAAGGACATAGGAAACATCAGAAAATCCCATGTTAGCCCTTGCGCTTCTCTGATTTGAACCAATTAACATCACTTTTCGAAGTTTGTCATAAATTTCCGATCAGGCTGCGAGTGTCTCACATATAATCCAGTATTTAATTTAGCCGAGGATTACATCTCAAAAACATAACATCGAATGCAAGCGATGCGAGAAAAAATACACATTTTTTATATAGTATTGAAGAGGTGCAAAAATTATACCTACATACATATATGCAAGAACAAAAAAAAAAAAAGAAGAAGAAATCTCCACTGCAACGAAGAGATTATCATTAATGTCCAAGGACCAAATTCATTTCCACACCCTGCACCGTGTGGTCGCACATATCTTATTTTATTGTTGCCCCTGCGTACTCCAGCCAACTTGCGATGCCCGCCATCGTCCACAGAGCAAGCTGGCCACGTTCAACGTTTTGTAAATCAATTCAACATTCAGTTTGTGTCCAAGAGGTGTTTTGTAATTTAATATTGCGAAATTGTTTATGGAGTTCCACCATTGACAACTTTTATGGGAATCCATCCCAGTGCGCCGCCGCGCCGTCCAAGAGCTGTGCTGCGTCCAATGCCAACTGATTTCCATCGGTGCTCTAGTAGATATTTCATGGGCACACGTTATCCACACACAGCGATGGCCAGGTTAGGCCATCCATGGCTCAAGGTATGACGGGATGTGTATACAATGTTGATCCTCTTTCAGCTCCTCCTGTTCCTATTCTCTTGATGATGCGTTATAGCAAGAAAATGCAAATGCACTTGCGTCTCGTGAGGACTATTGGGAGTAATAAAAACTGTTCGTGTTTGTAGGGGGCTCAACGAGACGCGCAAGAGAGAAACCAAAAGCGAACACGAATCCACTCCACCAGCACCACCACCACCACCACCTCCACCACCCACCATACCTCCGCTTTACTATGGATGAAGTCGAATGAAGAGGATACCAAGTTGAGATGATGTCTTCTTCTTCTGCAGTTGGTATGAGATTATTCTGCACAGATGTTAGATGAGTACTTTGGTGCAGTGGAGGGTGCTGGATGGGGACGCGCACATACAAAATCTAAAATAGATTGCTTTTTAAGTGGGCATAAGGCAGAATACACACTTGGAGTGGTTGGTAGATTTTAAATATCACCATTGGTAGTGTGGCGTAATCAATTAGATTAGTGGATTAATAGGCACAAGCGATTAGTTAAGTTTAAGTGCGAAAATAGTTAAATTTTTTGTTTTTATTTTTATTTATTTAAATTAAATGGAAATTAGGTGCAAAAAACAAGAAACTTAATAAGGCTATTTCCTGCCGTGTGTGAAAAAATAATAAGAGACTAACAACTAAGATGTTTGAGAGTATCTATTTGCTTCGATAATTATTTGGAGTAAGAATTTGTGAAAAATAATGATATGAAAGAGGTTTTTTTTTTACCTAAGCCTTATATTCTTAAGACAGAAAGTTAATTTACCAATTACATCAACCACTGAGAAATTCGGTTATATTAACGTAAAATTTTGGGAGCATACTCCTCTGTTATTGTAACTGAGGAGAGGGTTTTGAGGATGACAAACAGAATTCTTTACAAATGGTTACAGTATTGTGAAGCAATTTTAAATGAACAGTTTCCAAGACTATACTATTCAATTGGGCCAGACGAGATACCCTCGGAGTTCTCGTGAGTTATTTGCTTTTTTTTTTAATATTTAGCGCGCACTAAAGGGGTTATGACTACCCTTAATATGTTTTAACACAGTGCGAGCGTTACGAAAGAAGGGAAGAATTAAAGAGGAAATACCGGTGCACATTGGTTTTGAGGCTTTGGATGTTGAAAGGGGGGGGGGGAAGATAGAGCCGGGTAGAGCATTCCACATTCTTGTTGTGCGGCTAAAAAAAGAATCTCGATACTTAACAGTACGTCCGAAGTTGGGTTCAAGAGTAAACTGATGTGCATTCCTAAAAGCGCGAGTATTACGGTTGAATGCAACTGGCTATTTCTTTGCTTTGACCAAATGCCCAAACAGTGGAGAGATGGTTTCCTTCTTCCAATCTGCAAGAGGAGGGGTTGTACAAGAAATTGCGACAGCTACCGTTCAATCAAGCTGATGTCATACACTATAAAGATCGTTGAACAGGTATTTGATGGCCGTCCACGAAAAATAATACGGCCAGCTGACGACCAGTGCGGATTTGTTTCGGGTAAATCCACCACAGATGCAACCCAGAGTATAAGAATCAGAATGGAAAAATATTAACATTCCACAAGAGATTTGCATATTGTATTGCTACGATGCCCTGCACGAATGGCTAAAGAGTTCCTAATTAGAGTAGGGAAGCGTTTTGACTTTCTGCTTGAGGATATAAGGAGACGGACCCCAAAGTGAATCAGATATTCTCTGCTGACGATGAAGCCATCATCAGTTAATATCCTATGTCTTTGCAACGAACACTTAGTGTGATTCTGGAATTCGATATTAATTTTACTCAAGATCTAAATAGATGCTAGAGGGCCACAAAAACTTCTCTATAACAAGCACCAGCCTTGAAAGCCAATAGTAGCTGTAGCCAATGTTGAACATTTGTCCCCGATCTGATTCAATATTTTGTCAGTGTCATTTTTTTTTTGTTTCCAATAATCTTTCTTGTTCCAAGTACATTAATTTATATTCAGAACAAGTGAATACACAAATCATTTTTGAAAATTATTTTCTCAAAGCCCTAACCACGCTTCGATCTTGACACATCCGACCACCATAATAAATTGATCAATTTTTCAATGTCCCAAAAAAAAGGGCTCTTCGTTCTACTTCCTCTTCGGTCGTTGTTCTTTTCCCTCAAAATAAACAATAACCGATCAGAGTTACAGAAATTTCATGTTCTCCCGACACTATCATACCGACGCAATGGTTCCAGGAATCTCCTGTGCAGGAATATACTCTCGTTCTTCTCCGCCTCTGCCGTGCTGTGAGCTTACATTGTGTACTCTGAATTCCAGTTCAAATGTGAGCCACTTACAAGAAATCGACGAGCTGTTTCGGCACCAAAATAAAGAAAGAAAACAAACACACCTTTATATAGTATAACAACAAACACATTCACGATAAATGACGCTAACAAATGTCTTACAAAATGGAATGAGGGATCTGCATCAGTTCCGTTCCCTGCGTTGCAATGCAGATTCTGAATCATCTGTGAGTGTGTTGCAGGATATGCCGAAGTTATTGATTTGTATATAAATAAAATGTCAAAATAATAAAGAAGTAAATTATGGCCCTCGGAATGTGTACTCAGCATGGTCACACACTCGTAGTTGAAGAGGGAAGTTGCGCGGACAGACACAAGGAATCATTGAACAAACGGATGAAGTTGCCAGCAATTCAGCCAGCACAGAATTTATTTATTGATTTCATGTTTGCCGAAGTTGCGAGAATGATATTCAATTGAGTTTTGGGTGCACTCGTTGGGCGGAGGTGTGGTGCCCTCACCCTCACACAGGGCACTTATACCCTCTATAATATATATAACGTTGCCGAAGATGTTAACTCAAGGAAAACCAATTATTTCATAAAAATGACCATTACTGTCCGTATGCTCATAAGAGGAGAAATTTACGAGCGATTAAGTGCTGCGTTTTAATCCTGCCATTTGGAAGCATGTTTAGTTGGTCCTTTCGGAGATATAGCTGGAGCTGATCAGCCGATGATATAATCGTGCGGGGGAATGGGTTATCGATTTGGCTGTAATCATCGGAGAGAAATTGGGTCATATAAGATGAGATTTGGGGAGTACCTTGTGGGATTTAATTTCAGGGGATTGATGATAAATACACAGCTACTAGTACTTGTCAGTGAAATTCGGCTACGCTGATCATCGCCGGCCGTTTCGATGCGCGATGGGGCGAGGTAATGGGATGATTTTGATCTCTCTGCAGGAATCCTTGTTCGAACTTTTTTTTTTTTTTTTGCTGTTGTTGGTTATTTTATTTTGTTATATCAAAATGAATTTCAGCAGATGATTGCCGAAGGTATAATCGGGATAATTTTGGGGCTAGTGCATTTTACTTGTCTTTCGCACTATACACCCAACTGTAATCTTGTGTGTGCAGTGTGCACATCAAGAGAAGTCCTGACGTTAACAATATGGCTCTTTTCGAAAAATATGTGATGTCGATATGATAAATGATAGCAATTTGATATTTGAATTGCTTTTCTCACAAGGATTAAGTGAGATGATTTATTTATGACCTGGATGATGGTTCAGGAAATGAGAAGACAAAAAATAAAGAAGAAAGTGCATCACGATTCAGGGCAAAATGGACGTCTGTAGGAAATTAATCAACGATCAATAATCCATATATAAGCTGAATAATAAGAGTTTAGCTTTAATAATGGGATAGTGTCAACTCATATTTTATAAGGATGTTATGGACCTTTTACTGTCACATTCATTAAGCGTACTAATTTTTTTTTCGGTAATTACGATGTTGTTTTTTTTAAGGAAAACACTGATCACTTGTAAGGGATCAAAAGAAAAGTGATGAACGAAAGTATAAACGTTTTGTCTTTTCATGCCAAATAATGCGTTTAGTCAAGGGACGGGGAGCAACTGGGCTCTTCCGTCAGATGTAACATAATTTACAGTGCATTTAGTGTTGTAAGTGTTACTAAAATTTTGAGTCTTAGAAGGGTACAGAAAGATCTAACTGAAAAGCCTAACTACTTAGTCTATATATCCGAAACCCATGATTCGTCGTAAAAAAAATAACTTTAGGTTAAGAGAAAATTATGGCATTTGACAGAAGCATGGACCTTGTCAAAGGTAGATGAGAAAGCTTGGCGAGTGGAGGAACCACGAACTGTACGGGATGTATGTATAGTGACACTGATCTAGTCAAACAAGTTGAAATCCAGCCACTTAGATGGCGGGCTCATGTAGACCAAGTGGACCCCAAACACTCGAACCCGGAAATTCTTGGAATCCGCTCCAGTAGAGGAAAACAACGGCTCAAGTGACGCAGAGGATCTTGACCAACTTGACGTGCGAAACTGAAAAAAGCTAGCTAGGGGCTGAACTGGATGGAGAACGATACGTTGATCTATGAAACGAGACTTATTAAGAGTATCGGTAGATTTAAATTTCAGAGATTTTGTTACATTTCAAATTTGCAATTCTCAGACCACGGAAGTCTGATTTTACCAGAAACAAAGAGCATCAAATTTTGAATGATAAACATAAACAAAGAGTGGCTTAGAAGACATTCTATAAATATGTTCGAAATAGTTCTGCTATGTGAAAGGAATTTTTGGATCTTCACTAAACCCTTTTAAGTTTGGTCACTAGTTCACGTCTGGACATACATTTTCTAGTTGATCACAACTATATTAATCGACACTAACTATAACAACCTTAGCAAACAAACACCTGTGCAGTTAAGTTTTTCTTTTATTATTGCCATAGATGCATTCATTATAGAAATCACAAAAATTCATTCAATTGGCGCCTGCTATTTTGTGTCTGAAATGAAAATGCTAGCTCTTTGTTCTGCAATGACAATGACAAAGTAAACTAGTTCACCCACCGCAATTTAAACAAAAACCAGAAAAAAAAAACAAATAAATTATTTATAAATTTATTCAAATCCGATTCAAATAAATGACTTTAACCATTTGAGTTAATAATCAATGGCTTAATTCCCTCGAATCACTATAGTTGAATCTTTACCGTGTGCTCCCATACAAAGCAAACATACATTATTTCCATTTCAATTATTCATTGTGATAGCCATCGCAAACACCGGTAATGGGCGACCAATTGAGGTTATAGCGTTATAGATTACACTTTTTATGGACCGCTCAACTTGACCACAGAGTAACTGATGTTGTTGGGTATTTACCAAAAACCACAAATAACTTATGACGGTGTGATCCCACAATGAAAAAAACAAGGAGCTTGTAGTTCCAACAAAAAAAAAAATCATTCAAATCTCAATTCAATTGTAACTTTGCTCCCGTGCATATAATGTCGATGGATTGTTCCTCGGTTGACTGAGTCTCTGGCCACTTTCGGATTCGTTAACCAGAGTTATTGGTTACATTTTAATTCACAGCGAATTATTAATCACATGGTCAGAAAACTATGAAGCATGTATCGATCAAATCGGTTGTTCTTGGTTGATGCGGAGCCGACTTTTAAGCTGAAACCCGGAAAGTTGCTGTTTCACTTCCTGGCACCGAGCATGTATACTTTGGAAAACAGAACAGCGCGGCACCATTAAACGCACGTTAATAGACCAACTTCGTTCTCATACTAAGCTTAGGCAAGAAGATGGTCACGTTTGTTGACATACGCATGTTGTCATCCTTGTTGTCCAATCAGCTTAGAGGGTTTCATCGTTGCTAAGCTTGTGATGCTACCCTGATGCCTGATCTGGTCTCTAGACTCCCTCTTTTTTTAACGCATTTTCATATTCCTAAAGGAGGCTCTGTTATGGCCTTGGATGCATGTGTGTCTGTGTGTTGTGAGTTTAATCAAAAATCAAACAAAACTTCTTCTTCCATGTGCGCTTACCACAGTTATTCTGATGTAGCTCCTCGCATGATACAAGCCGATTAATGCCGAAGAAACAAGAAAACATGATGTCAGGGATTTTTATGCAAAACTATGGACACATTGTAGATAGTCCAGCGATACACCCTGGCTGCCGCTGTTGTAGCAGCATATGTGCAACACATGTGCTGCAGCGGTTTCAACAATTAAGTACATGTTACCTACCAGCGTTTAGCTCTGGCCACAATATACTGTGCGGGGCAAGGAATAAGGAGCTTCACGAGGATGAAAATCTGCATGTAAATCCAAAACGATTTGGTGTGCCTGTGCATAGATAGAAAATTCAAAAAGACGAAGATGAAAAAACGCAAAAGAACTACTCATAGAGGAATATTCTTAAGACGCACCATTTGCATGTGTGTGGTTTATGTTGATGTGCGTTGGATAGTTAGTCATGCGAAGATGTTAGTAAATCATTTTTCTAAGCAAATTGTTGGCTGATTTTGAGAACCTCTAGGCCTCTAGGGTAATATTTTGTTTCTTCTTGATGTCCGTTCAGTGTTCGGTGGTGTTTTTTTTTCTTTTTGTTGAAATCAAAGGAAGGGTAAAGTATGATAGTCAGCTGAAGCGGGAGCCGCGGGAATGATTTATACAATCAATATATTATTTATTACTTGTTCAAATGCTGTCAAATGAGATGGTAATTAATTAAAATGATATTCCAAGTCGAATAAAAGGAAAAAAGCAGATAATGCTTGGGAAAACAATTTTTTGTTTAATATTTTTCCTTTTCTAACGAAAAAAAAAACTGGATTTAGACTCAAAAGCAGTGGCCGGAGAGACAAGAAAGTTCTTAACTAGTTTTGATTGAATAACACAACTGTTTGACGTTGATGTAGAAATAAGATAGAATTTTCAATTCCTCGTTATTTTAAATTAACCCAATACATTCGATTAAATCAAAAGAGCTGATGTACAAACCTAAAATGCATAATTTTTGATTTTGACTCAGAACAACAAAGTATACTTAAGATTTTTGATTAGAGCTGAGTAGTTCAGTTTGATGTATGCAAAAATATTGTATAAATTTTTATTTTGTAGCAAATTTCAGTTAAAAAAAATCGGAATTTCGGTCAAACTGCAATAATTGAATTTCGCCAGTTCTATCACAATGAAGCAGAAATTTCTTTGAGCAGTAATAAAGAAGTAACTTCTTATAAATTTTCACCAAAGTTCTCATTTCTCGAAGTTAACTAGGTACCTTAACCTGCCACCCAAATATGCCTCTTCGAATACCGGATGTTCTTGTTCAACTTAACTTGTTGGACCCATCACACTGTGATGTTCACTATGCAATCCTGCGCGATGGTTCCTTATAATTGAAATCGTTTGTTCAATTCGGCTGCAACTCCAAAAACCTGCTTAACGCCACCAGTTTTCTTCACACAAACTTACACAATTGACAGACGCGAGCAAACAAAAATAAATAAAAAAAAAAACACCGAAACACAGAAATTGCCACAACTCCATGAGCACCTTTTTCACGGCAATCAAAATTAACTCGAACAGAATTCCACATCCCGTAAATGGTATAAATGGACACATTTAATGGACATTTTTACATTTGCCAAAAGCAATTTACTTTTTAATTGATAATTTTTACTTATTTTTTTGTTGTTGTTTTTCTTTTTTTTCGATGTTTTCGTTTTTTGTGTGTTCCTTCTTTCGATGGCTTTCGATTGCTTTTGCCATGCTTTCTCTCATACTCACTTGTCGCATCGTTATCTTACGGCATTCGTGTGTGCGTACTGTGTATCCAAAATGGCGTTTCGCATTGCAAATAATGTAGTGTGTACGAAAAAAAAATATAAATCGACTTTTGTCAAATGGGGAATGAGATTAGTGATGATACCACGCAAGAATTTTAAAAGTTTCAGTTTTCAGAAAACCAAAACTCCAAAACCAACTATACACCATGCCTTTACTCGAGACCAGATCCATCGAAGAAACAAACGAAAAAAAACAAAAAATTGAAATCATGCTTTCGCGATTCCTCCGAAATGAAACTAACAAGTATGAAGGGAACCGCGAATTAATCGCCCAAAAATATTTGTATCTGCAAAATGCTTTCAGCACGGCCGATTGATTTATTTCCCGAATCCAATAATGTGACAATTTGGTTATCGCGTAAGCGGCAAGCAGTGCGAGTGCAGTGTGCTGAAGGAGAGTGGGTGCCAGAGATGATGCTTGGTGCTGGGTGCTGGAACTGGGTGAGCGCGAGCATGATGAATTTTTGAATACACAATGTTTGGTTGGTTTTGGGCTTGCTTGGGTGCTTTGATGGGCTTGCGAGTTGCTTATCATTTAATGCAAATGGAGGTGACTTTTGGGTATATATCATTATATAGGTACCTTACCTATATGTAGGTACTTACATATGATCGAATGTGAAAATCGATGCTTATAAGTAATTTATTTAGTTGAGAATTTTTCCATTGCACTGCGAGATAAAAATTTTGGAAATAAAGGGCTCTGTATAGAATTTTCTTGGTGTTGTCTTAAGAGATGGCCTTAAAAGGATTTAATTAAGGTAAATGGCTACCTTTTTAAAATTTGAAAATTGATGTTTCCTTAGTTTACAAAAATCAAAAGATTTTTCGTTCTAAATTGTATCTTTTTTGCTGTTTATTTGTAAGTTACTTTTATTTTAATTTTCAAGAGTCCTCAGCTAGCAGTTTTTAGCTGTGCGCCCAGAGTTACAGTCTTTTTCTAATACGTCACGCTCCTCGGACTTAGTCTCAATGACTTCTAGACTTGAACCTTGGGGTCCTTTAGCTCTACACGACCCATTTGTCTACATCAGGCGGAGGATTTTGACTCGTTTCACCAGTTCGACTTTGCTGTAAGGCCCGAACAGTTCGTGACGGTAACATCTTCTCAGCTTTTAAAAAATATTCCTATAGAAACTAAAGCGCTATCATCAACCTATCACAAAGTCGATTCTTCTGAGGCACCAGTATATATGAAACCGGGATTATACAAGACAAGCCGAAACGCAAGACTGCTGGGTTGGAAGTTTCTGTTTTTTTTTTCTAAGACCGGTCGCAATGTGAATATTCGGTTGTGAGGTTCCATTTATCAAACATGTTTGAAGATAAGCTGCAGCAAACTCTGACCAAAGCACATCCTGCCACTTCGAACAATTCGATAGTGAGACCCTCAACTTCAGCTTTGTTGGCCTATAGGTTAGTCTTCACTTCTTCTAGATTAGGTGGGTGATATAGTTGGTATTTGTTGCCGTATTAAATTATGGCACCAGAATTTGGTTCGAAATTATAACTGCGTGGCGTGCATTTTAGATTCGACTGCGGTTCTACTACGATGGTCACTTGATCGTCCTTGCAGACTTTAGTTTTAGCACTTTCGAACCTACCTGAAAATATTTAATTGATTTGCGCCTGGACCTGAATAACAACTGAAGTTTTCAAATATTGAGTTATAAAATTTTACCTCTGTGTAATCTATAAAAAAAAAACACATAATTCATAAATTATTTTTAACTGCCACCCTGTCCTTTTTGTAAGTTAAACAAACATATCATCGTTGGTAACTGATGTGCTTATAGCTTTGGCTCCCGTATTTAACACACCACATACCTCTTTACCCACTGTTGCCATATCAAACAATTAGTTCTTCATTAAATTATCAATTTTTTGTAAACACACAGCTAACACCTCATCATCATCATCATTGGCCGTCCCATCACCACCACATCCCTCATCCGCCACCGCCATCATCATCATCATCAGTGCCATCACCCCATCTTGCCGAGCAATCATCATCCTCCTCATCATCATTGTAGCATTATCACAATCATGGACGCACGCTTACTACACTAAACTCTCTCGCTGCTCAATGACGACGATGACGACGACGACGTCGACGACTTGGCTTCTCCGTTTCCTTCCATCGCATCCAATCATGCGTCGTAATCTTAATAAAATGATCTCATAAAACAGCGACGTGCCCATCGTCTTTCCACGTCCTCGTCAGTGCTTGTTCCACCTCTTTCAATTAAACTAAACTTAGGCGTTCTCGACTTAACAAACTATTGCCACATAAAACATCACGAAGCACCTTTTGACGTTGTGCGCAATCAGCCAGCCAGTGCAAGCCCCACACTCGTCTCCTTTTTGCCAGTAATCAACATCATCCCCAAGCTCCAAAGATTCTACCAAGATCCATACACTCTCTCTCTCTCCTTCTCTGTCTTTCTGTGCAAATAGCTACAATCCTAATGGTCTTTTGAGCCTAGCGACCTCACTACCATACCGGCTTCACAGCAAGTGACTACGCATTAAATCCTAAAAGTGGCCAATTTCACGGCCGCCAAACACACTACACAGTTTCCCAAATTAAATATCAATTGGTTTGTTGGTCGGATAATTTTTTTGGGCGACATAATTATAGGCTTGATAAATGCGCGGGTAAGTGCGGACCAGTCGGGTCCAATCCACAGTCAGCAAGGTGCGTTTGATTGGTGTAGATCTGCACTGCACACTACCACTGCATGCACTTCCTCCCGTTCCTCCCGCCTCTTTCGTTTTGATATAGTTTGATGGTGTGTCGGAACAAAACAGTCATGACGATTGAATCGTGCCACTAATTTGGTAATAACTGTTTAGAGGCAATGATATCCAAATAGATGGCGGGCGAGTCCCAATTTTCAAATCGCTTGTTGCTCTGGTTCCTGCTTTCATTTTGTTAACCATACCGTGGCACTTTAAGTTCCAGGTTGTTGGTGCTGTGTGTATGTTACGATGATGGCGCTAACCCGTTATTATATTGGATGAAATAATCATAAAGGCACTTGATCCCATCTGATTCCTTGGATTGGGTGTTTGTTGTGGACGTGCGGACACGATCGAATGAATAAATGATCCTCTCCTCACAAACATCTCGGTCGTCATTGTGTCGACGCGACGCAACGCGACGGACGGTCGTTGTCGTAAATTAAAGGTTCCGTGCACAACGGATAATTGAAGATGTTGTCGGGCTAATATAAAAATGATGAATTTACAAGACAATTATAAAAATAAAGACTCTTGAGATTCTATAAACGCCGTAATGCATACGAGTACGCATATAGATGTATTTTGTTTGCGGTTGGAACTTGAAATGGTTAGAAGCGTTTTGTGGTTGAGATTGATGCGGATTGATGCAATGATCTATGATAAATGTTTATCAGTTCTTTGGCAAATTAAAAACAGCTACCGACCGATGCTATGGTTAAGTAAAGGCTAATGAGTGTTCAGTGTTTAATTGGTACCTATTGAGTTGAACTGCATTTGCATCAGTGAAAGATCAGAGAGCTTGTTAAGTTATTCAGTTTATCACGTCACATTTGATCCAATTTTTCATGGAATTTCCCTGTTGGAAAAATTTTATTTTCTAATCCCTTTGCGGGTGCTTTTGCAGTCAAGATGACACAACTATGAAATTCATTAAATTTTAAACATTTAAGTAATTTATCGAACCAATATTTCATATTCCAAATTCAAAATTAAATTTTTCTTTGAAGTTCGGATTAAATTTAAGCTTTCTCACCATGAAAGCACTTCATTCCATTTAATGGCATTAATAACTGCCTTAAAACAACTGCTGTCAAAATATTTATTTTTCAAAATTATCTACAAGCATGATTAATTTGTTTGTTGGATTTTGTAAGTATTAAAAAATAAACTAGATATCAATATCCGCCATTGACTTTCCCCCCTCCCGTTAAAGCCTTCACCCGCGTTCATCAGATTGAAATAATTCTTTTCACTAAAAATCCAAAACTGACACATATCCCGAATGCCCCACACTGTGATGTAGTTATTTAACTAAGAAGCACAAAATGCTTCCTCAACTTCAGTTACAATCTATAACTTTGTTTTTAAAATGCACCATCTGGGTCGAATGGAGTTGCTCTTAGATTTGTTTTATTATTTTCAATAAAAAAATCGTAAAGTAAAATTTTTTTTTTAAATATGTTTTATTAACTTTTTATTTTTTTCTTTTTTCGAATTTGTAGTTTTTAAATATTTTGTTTTTAACTAACTAGTTTTTCAACTTTGAAAGAAAATTTTCTCATTTCTCAATTTAAACCAAGTATTTCACAACAAAAAAAAAAAAAAAATTTTGAGCTCTTCCTCAACAGTTATAGCGCATTCTTGGATTCGTTTACTGGACAAAAATCAATTTTGCGCATGAAACCAATACTTGACCCGCAAAGTGGGGAACAACTTGATTAATTTAAAAAGAAAAGCATATAGGGCCTTGTGTTGTATAATAAGAGTCAAAATAAGAAAATACTTTTAACTCGCAGTTGGAATTAATTCGTCGTGGCTTATTCAAATTCAAAATGAACAAGAAACAAAATAAAAAAAAAAAAAATGAGAATCGGTCCCGAAATGATCAACGCAACGTGCCAGTGACGCACCAATGCGGTGTGTTAAACTTGACCACTGAACCCATTTATTTAACTTAATACAAGGAGGGGTCATGCTTACACTGGTTAGCGGTGAAGAAAATTAATCTTTCGGTATTTTGGGCAATTTTGGGACTGTTTTACAACTGTTCAGCGCTGTCGCGTTGGTCGTATATATGTAACATCCTCCCAAAAAAGGTGCGGGTGAGTGATGGTGCATTGTTAGGTTTTGCGCTTATCTCTGATGAGATAGATTAGCGCGATTCTGTCAGTTTTGGTGGCACAACAAAAAAGTGACAGTTTGCGTTTACCAAAAGAGGTGGAGTAAACTAAACATCAATCTGAATTTGCATTTAAAATTTTGATTAATATATCTACGCGTTAAGGGGATAATATAATTTCTTTTTCGCCTTCTCGAACAATCATAAATTTATATACAAGACTTTTTATGATCGATATCAATTTTCGTGTGTTGTAAAAAAAATATAAGCACTCTTTGATGACTTGAAGTAGGTGCGTAAAGAGTGATTCAAAGTGACGTCTGGCAGCACGTATAGCTTTTGACTTTTTAATGTTATAAATCCTACGCACACAAATGCGGTAGAGAGGACAGATTGTTTTCGGTGGTTAATTCGAGTGTGTTACTCATGTTCATCAGCAGCGCGCGGCGCGGGTTATATAGGTACACTGGGATGGATGTTGAAGAATCAAAGAAGTTGTAGGCGGACTCTTGGTTTAATTAATGGAAACAAAAAAAAAATTATGTGGAGGAGGAAGTGAGATTTTGGATTTCTCTTTATGTAATTTAATAAGAAATCGCTACTGGATTTTCGAAATGCGGTCTTTTTGGTCTTTTTTTTTTGGTATGTAGGAACTAATTGAATGAGTACCTATTGACATGGAATCTAATTTTTGTTTTTGGATTGGAAAAGTATTTTAATATAGTGATCGATATTTTTTAGGTTAGTGGATAGATAGAAAGTCAAGTCATTATAACCTTTTTAAGTTGTAATTTCAGTGACAGTGTGCAAGTTTTAATTTTGCACACTGACAAACATACAGAACCTATTTAAGATTCTTGGTCCATGGGCCTTAAAAATAAAAGTGCACCAGTCTTTATTTTTTCTTGTCAAAATTAAATACCAATTCTTGCATTCAAATGTTATATAATTATGGTTTAAATACGTTTTTGAATAAATTTTTTTTAGTCTCTCAGTCAATGGGCAGAATTTCAACGTTAAAATTTATCATTCCTGAAAAACTGCGCGTATACGTACTTTTTTTATATTATTGATTTCAAGATAGTTAAAGGAGAAACGTCATACCTTAACTTTTCTTACCTTTCCCTATACCTAACTAAGATAATACAAAAAGGTCATAAAATTGCCCCGACTTAGGAGGGGCAATTTTCTATTTTCCTATTCAAACTTCAGTTACAATCACAATTACAATTTTAATGATAAAGTATTAAGTCCATTTATTTGGAAGAAAAAATAATAATTTAGCACAAGATGATGAAGCACTCTGTTAATAATTTCTCTTAAATTTTTTAAGGGCCCTACAAACCATGAATGTTACCTGACAATACGAGTAACATTGATTGTATGTATTGTATTTTTTTGTATTTTATTAATAATTCATTTTTGGTAGGTACATTAATTTAAATAGCTTTAGAAAAGAAAATTAACATATAAGATTTGCAAAAACCAGAGAAAAATTATTTACAAAAAATTTAACATAAAAAGCAAAGTATAAAACAAATTCAAAAATTATTATAAAATAGTGATCTTCCGAATAACAACTTTCTATGTACCCATAAAATAAATTAAGAGACACTCTTTAGCTAAGCTTAAAACTAGAGCTAGTGGCGAATGTCTATCAAAAAAAAATAAATCAACATAGTTGTGTGCAAGGTGAAAAGTAAACAAAAGTAAAGGGGAAAAAGGAAGGGATTTTTTTTTTTTATATATTTTTTATAAATTTATATATATTGTCATCGAGTCCTTAAGGTTTTTCTATTATTTAGTAATCAAACAGTATTAAATTTATTAATTCTAAAAGAAAGAGACAACTACATTGAACTCCATGGCTCTCAGCCCTCGTTTTGTACGAGGTTATGTTGAGTCGGCTCCCGCCATTCGAAAAGTTCTTCTTAATAATTAAAGTTCAATTTCTTAAAATTAAAGTTGCTCGAGTACATTTATATAATTCTTTATTTTGTATATTGATTATACCAAACGTAAGAATAACATGTAAATATGTACATTTATTAATATTAATTATCTATTGTTCTTTTATAGGAAATAAAATTAAGTTTGAGAATAAAAGTGAACTCAAAAAGAATTGTTCTTTTTTGTTTTATTCAAGTTCTCTATGGTTGATACTTAATTTCATTGTTGGATATTCGTTTTTCGTGCTGAGAGCAACATTATTTTATTTCGTTTGAAATAAATTCAAGAAATTTCTGCCCAGTTAAGATGCAGGCAGTAGAAGTTCGACATTGCACTTCGTCGAAGTGCACCAGGCAAGATGATGATTTGATGGTGTCTTGCGACAAGTGCAAACGATGGTGGCATTATGATTGTCATAGTTTTGATCCTGACAAATATGACACGTTAACTCCATGGTTCTGCGAAGAAGATGATTGTGTCTTTCGAGAAGACAGTACATCCCAAGATGTGAGTCGCAGAGAGTCTTTGGCTGCATTAGCAGAAGAAGATGATGTTGATAAAAATGTGGATATTATTATTGAAGCTGCTGCAGTTGCGCAAGCTGCTGTAGCACAAAGAGACAAAGAGTTGGTGGAGCTCCGAGCAGAACTTGCTGATACAAAGTTAAAACTTACAAAAGCCTCTTCTGCTCCTCCCTCTGGCTCAAAACCTCAAAAACCATCTGTTAATGCTACGAGTTCGACTAAGCTGGAAATAATTAAAAAAATTCAAGCGAATCACAAAGCACTCCTAAGCAGTACGTTGAAACAAAACTTCGATCAAAATCAATCTTCACCGTTTCGAGATATTCCTCCTAAGGATTCAAGGGCTTGTGATAGTTGTTTTCGAGACCAAGATATGGCAACGCTTCTTACAATTCTGAATCGCCACAATGTGCAAGAATTACCAAGTTTCTCTGGCGAGAATAAAAGAGAATGGCCATACTTTGAAGAGGTCTTCAAATCGACCACAATTGAGGGAAGGTACAGCGATAAGGAGAACGTTGCTCGTTTAAGAAAAGCATTGAAAGGGGAGGCATATCATATGGTGAGTGATAGATTGAAGTATTCATCAGACGCAGATGCAATAATGGACTCGCTGCGAACAATGTTTGGGCGTTCAGATGTTCTTGTCCATGATTTGACTGCAGAGTTGTTGAACCTGCCAAAACTTTCGTCAAAATGTGATCCAAAGCTTCGCATATGGGCTGTCAAAGTGAATGGATTCGTAGCAGATTTGAAATCTATGAATAAAGAAGTGGACCTGACAAATGGGTACGTTCTAACTTGTCTGGCTTCGAGGTTAGGTTCAAGTCTCTACCAAGAATGGCAAAAAAGGAAGTCAGGTTTATTGAATGTCAGTATTCAACAATTTGCCGAGTTTTTAACAGAGAAAGTTATTGACCTACCACCTGATTTATTGAAGGTTGGATCTGAACAAAAGAAAGCTGTCAACAAAACATCCAGAGTACTCTTACACCAACCTGCTTCTATGTCTACGAACGATTTGTGTTGCAAGTGTAGTAAAAAAAAGCATGTTTTATCTGAATGCGATGAGTTTTTGGCGTTGTCACCGGTTGAAAGACAAGCTTTTGCTCAGGAGAAGTCTATTTGTTTTACTTGTCTGAATCCATCTCGACATCAATGGAAAGTATGTGCCAAAAAACGTTCATGTGGTACCGAAGGTTGCAGTAGACGTCATCATCCATTGTTGCACACGTCAGCAAATACTAGTAGCACCGAATTGAATTCATTAGCTACGCCGTTTGTGCCGCAACCACATATTCATTCGTCTCACGTCGGGCTTGACGTGTCTATATTGTTTAAAATAGTTCCCATCCGGATTTATGGCAAAGGTGACCTATTTGTAGACACGTATGCTTTCTTGGATGACGGTTCGTCCTTGTCGATGGTTGATGAAGAACTGTTTCAAGAACTTGGTTTGCATGGGCAATCTGAAAAACTCACATTACAATGGACAAAAGGCGTTTCTAGAGTTGAAGATTGCAAGAAAACTACTTTTTCTGTTTCCTGTATACAAACTCGCAAGAGGTATGTTTTGCAGAACGTATACACAATCAAGAATCTAGGGCTGGCTAGTCAGTCCATCGATGTTACGTATTTGAAAAGTTTATATCCGCATCTCAGAGGACTGCCACTTGTTGATTTGGTGGACGCTCGACCGAAAATCCTGCTTGGCTTGGATCACGCGAAATTTCTGTTAGGTCGAGGCCAACGGCATGGCAAGGATAACGAACCGCACGCCATAAAGACACTTTTAGGCTGGATAGTGTACGGCAGATCGGCTCCGTCAATGGCTCTGTCCTGTTTGGAGCCAGCATCGAAACCTTCTATGAGAGTCATGTTTCACGAAGCCATAAGGGAGGAAGCAGACCTGCACGAGCTTGTTCGTTATCATTTCACCACTGAAGAATTCGGTGTTATGGCCCCAAAAGGTGAATTTGTTAGCAGAGAAGTAAGTCGATCCATAGATATTATGGAACAGTCTTTAAAGCAAGTGGGTACACAGTATGAGATTGGTCTTCTGTGGACTTCAGATGATGTAAAACTTCCCGACAGTTTTGGTATGGCATTCAAACGCCTTATTTCTTTGGAGAAGTCTTTAAAGAAGAATCTCCGACTTATGGAATGGCAGAACAACTATTTTCGAGGATTGCTCACAAAAGGCTATGCCAGAATTGCGTCGCAAGAAGAATTAGAAATGGATTGGCCTAGGGTGTGGTACGCACCAACGTTTGTTATAGTCAATCCTAACAAGTCCCCTCCAAAGCCGAGATGTGTGGCAGATGTGGCGGCTAAAGTCAATGGCGTCTCTTTGAATACTTATTTATCAAAGGGACCTGATAATTTAGTTCCACTGCATGCGGGTCTGTTCAAGTTCCGAGAGCGTGAAGTAGCGGTGAATGGTGATGTGCGAGAAATGTTTCATAGAATTCGCATAAAAGCTGAAGACCAACAATGCCAACGCATTCTGTGGCGCGATGGAGACACAACCAGGCAGCCAACTGTTTATATCATGGAAGTAATGATGTTTGGGCCAAGGTGTTCTCCATCCTGCGCGCAGTATGTAAAAAATGTTCATGCCAACCGTTTTAAAGCTGAGTGTCCTGAAGCAGTTGATGGGCTAACAAAACGAACATACGTCGATGACTATTTTAATAGCCACAACTCTATAGAAGAAGCCGTAAGAGTCACGAGAGATGCCCTGCGTATATGTCTTTCGATGAACTTCGATTTAGTTGGAATACAATCGAACAGCCGTGACTTTTTGCAACAGATGCCGGAGGCTAATGTCAACCCTAAATTGGTGTGTATAAATCCTAATGAAAGCGAAAGTTTGGTATCCAAAATTCTTGGAATGTATTGGCATCCGACCACTGATAACTTCGCGTATATGATTTCAGATGATGAAGTTCTAAAAGACATGTTGGCTCAAGATGCAATTATCACCAAAAGAAAAATGCTAAAAACGATCATGAAGTTTTTTGATCCTCTTGGATTGATCTCTCAGTTCATAATTCGTGGTCGAATAATATTGCAAGAGGTATGGAGAGAAGGATACGATTGGGACGAGCCGGTGTCATCTCAATTAAGTAACGCGTGGTTAGACTTTATAAAAGAGTTGAAGAACATCGAAAAGATAAAGATTCCTCGCCGTTACTCATTAGCTAACCCAGACGACTGCAAAGTTAGTTTGATTGTTTTCGTTGATGCATCAGAACAGGCATTTGCTGCTGCGGCTTATTTTCGGTTTGCTCGAGAAGATGAGGTTCAAGTTTCGCAAGTAATGGCCAAGGCTAGAGTCGCACCCGTCAAACAATTAACTATACCACGCCTAGAGTTGCAAGCTGCTGTGCTAGGTGTTCGATTGGCAGCTACTATTAAGGCCTCGCACACTATTGGAATCGATGAGTCTCTTTTTTTATCAGACTCGAAAACTGTGCTGGCTTGGATCAACTCGTCTAATCTTAAGTTGCCATCTTTTGTTGCTTCAAGGATAGGTGAGATATTGGATTCTACTTCACCTCGTGAATGGTTGCATGTTGGTTCTATCGATAACGTGGCTGATGACGGCACTAAGCGATTTGACGTGTCAATGGGTAATCAAGATACACGTTGGTTCAAAGGCCCAGAATTTTTAAAACGTCCTTTTGAGGATTGGCCCGTTACTACTTACGTTGAGAAGGCAGATATTAAGACTTGCATCGCTCATCTTCATACTTATAAACCAAAACTTTATTACGGTGCGTTTGAGATGTTATCTGCTAGATTTCAAACAAGATGGTGTTCATCCGTTCGAGCTATTGCGTTTTTACTGCGATTTAAACACTTTCTTCAAAGAAGGCCCATTGAACACGAAGTTTACATCACACCTTTCGAGTTTAGAAAAGCTGAAGAATGGATGTTTCGGAAGATTCAGGGTGAGTTTTTTTCATTGGATATAGCTTCTTTGAGGTCAGGTGGCATGGTCAGTTCTTCGAGTTCAATACTGAGCCTTTCACCGTTTCTGGACGAAGACGGAACGTTGCGGCTAAGTTCGAGAGCGCAAAAGGCCAATTCTTCATACTCATCCCGAAATCCAGCGATACTCCCTAACAGACATCCTTTAGTTGACCTTTTTATCGAATATCATCATAAGAAAAATTCTCACATAGGAACCGAGACAGTAATATCAGACATTCGTGAATCCGCCTGGATAATAAGTATACGTTCAGCTGTTGAGAGAATAAGAAAAGGGTGCTTTATGTGCAAATATCTGAAGACTAAACCAATCATGCCGATTATGGGTCAACTTCCTGAAGCTCGATTGGCCTTTGACTGCAGACCCTTTACCCATGTAGGGGTGGATTGTTTCGGACCTATGTTGGTTAAATTTGGTAGAGGAACGGTGAAGCGGTACGGAATGGTTTTCACTTGCCTAACGTTCAGAGCAGTACAAATAGAGGTTTTAAATGATTTAAGCTTAGACCAGTGTACCATGGCGGTAAGGCGTTTTGTAATTAATCGTGTTGTTACAAGATTCTTGTACAGTGATAATGGCCTTAACTTTGTGGGAACTAAAAATCTGTTAGAAAAAGACGTTAAGGAGATGGAGAACTCCCTTTGCGAGTATTCTTCAAGGTATGAAGGTATCTTGTGGCGCTTCATACCTGCGTACTCTCCCTGGATGGGAGGTGCTTGGGAGCGCCTCATACAATCTATCAAAAACAGTATCGACTTTGTTCTTAAGGGTATCGTGCCTAGAGAGGATGTCTTAAGAAACGCCCTTACAGAAGCTCAGGGGCAATTAAATAGGCGCCCGCTCACTCACATCCCGGTCGACCCTGAGGATCCCAAGCCCTTAACCCCAAATTCAATGCTCTTCGGAGAGGACGATCGAGATGTCACGGCTCCTGGTGTATTTTCGGATAGCGATTGTTTTAGCCGATTCTATAGTCGCCGATCTCAGTATCTGATGGCCGAACTTACAAAACGATGGTACAAGGAATATTTGCCTACTATTACGAGACGATCCAAATGGTTTAAGAAAACAAAACCAGTTGAAGTGAACGATGTCGTCATCGTAATTGAACCCAATGAGATACGTTCGGCTTGGCATTTGGGACGTGTTATCCAAGTTTATGCTGGTCCAGATGGGGTTGTGCGAATGGCCGACGTTAAACTATCAAACGGTTCTATAAAGAAGAAGAGATCTGTAGGAAGGCTCGCTGTTTTGGACTTGGAGTCTTCGCCTACTTCTCAGACGGCCCCCGGAATGTCATCGAGTCCTTAAGGTTTTTCTATTATTTAGTAATCAAACAGTATTAAATTTATTAATTCTAAAAGAAAGAGACAACTACATTGAACTCCATGGCTCTCAGCCCTCGTTTTGTACGAGGTTATGTTGAGTCGGCTCCCGCCATTCGAAAAGTTCTTCTTAATAATTAAAGTTCAATTTCTTAAAATTAAAGTTGCTCGAGTACATTTATATAATTCTTTATTTTGTATATTGATTATACCAAACGTAAGAATAACATGTAAATATGTACATTTATTAATATTAATTATCTATTGTTCTTTTATAGGAAATAAAATTAAGTTTGAGAATAAAAGTGAACTCAAAAAGAATTGTTCTTTTTTGTTTTATTCAAGTTCTCTATGGTTGATACTTAATTTCATTGTTGGATATTCGTTTTTCGTGCTGAGAGCAACATATATATTAAGTAATTAAGGACAGTAAATTTTCAATTTGAACATGATCGTATCGAAAAAGCCATGATTTGACATTTTGCAGAAAAGAAGACAAAACTCTAAGACTTCTAACGGAGAAAGGCAACTTGTTAAAAACTGACGGAGCAACTATTGTAAAAAAATCTTCGAAAATGTGTTTTATTATAAGAAGGAATGTTAGCTAAATTCATTGTATTCACTCGTAAGTTATGTCGTGGATTATTTCTCGATGAAAGATATCCACTTCTCATAAAAAATATTTTTAACACTTTAAAGTAGTATAAAGATGTCGTAGAGGTTGAACTTTTAAATCCTGAAACAAAATGAAACCATTATGAAAGCGATTTTTTTTACAAATGATTCGTACGGTTTGAACAGCAAGTGGGAGTGAGATATGAATACTGAAATGTCAAAAAAATAGTCCAATTTGAAATACCTGAAATGATTTTGTTCTGTCAAAACTAGATCCAAAGACAAATTGGAAAAAAACCCAAGTACATAGGTATTTATAAAAGTCAAGACTTTACTGTCACGAGAAATGCATCGGTTCTCGCACTTTTCTTGCGCCACAACATAAACATCATGCTCTTATACTCATTTAGGGATGCTTGATAGTAATTAATTCTGCAAGTTGATGATTGAAAACGCTAGTACCCAGCAGAGGTATACGTGGTGTTAATCGGCGTTCTCCACGCGACATAAATCTACCGATTGACAGTTTTATTAACGAATATGTCCAATACTGTGTTTGCTTAAGAAAATTACATATAATGGTGCGGTTGTATAGATATGTAATTTTTTTTTTCTCCAAGAGTCTGTCGCCTTCAACTTTTTTAATGGATGCCTCCCGTGCCGCCATTAGAGACAAACTATAACCAAAGACCAAACCACGACCAGTCCACCTTTTTTTTTTTAGTCTTCTTCTTATTCTATCACTAAAGACCGCTTGCGCACTCTCCATGGAAGAACATGGCTTTGCGCAAATTATATGACGTGCGGTCGCTTTTCCGCAGTCAAATTTATTTCAGCCATACACCCTTTGCATTAATATCCTTGTTCCACCATCATCCAATCCATACAGCATACACACTTACTCATAGTCATAGCCATTTCAAAACAAAGTGTCAGCCCCAGCAAGATAGTGTCCTGTCCGGCTTGGCAAGATGGACAAACACGCATATGGTTGCATAGAATATGCAGCCATCAGGCCATTGCACATCCTTGAGCAGTGCAAATCGGCCATCGGTTAAATGCGCGGATAAAAACCTGACATTAAGAATATTTAACACTTTTCAATTTATTTAATATCAGGAGTCGGGGGAGATAGTGCATATACCTACGAGTATATGTGACGTGTCTCTTCCGCTTATTACTCACCGCACCGCATCGCACTTTTGGAGTGATTTTAGTTCGTTCCATCAGCTGCAGCCAGGGTTTGGGGGCTTAGGTTTCGGGGGTGCGTGAGATAGCACTTAACTACCACGGAAGCATGAGCGTAATGGATGCGTTTATAAATTAAATGACGTACTGTATACACCACAACATCGCAGAGCACTATTCCCATTTTGTTGAATTTTCATAGGCGCATTCCTTGGCCATTATAACATTATGGAGGTGTCCCCCTGTGTCGTTTGGACAAAGCCACAGGTGGTTGCAGAGACACATATTATTTCTGCGCGTGCGGCTCCAGATATGGCGTCTATGCTTTAACTAATTTTAATTTTGTTTTTCTTCTTACCGTATATATTTGTATATATATATCTGTTTATGTATATTTGCAGAGATTAAAACTTTAAGTAAGAATTGTGCAATTAGTAGGAGAGTTGAGGTTAAGTGGTTCCTTCGGAAGCATTATTTTTTGGTCGCAAAACGATCGGCATGATTTATTTTCAATGGAAGTTATTTACTGATGTGCATGCAAGTGGTGAAATATTGATAAGGCGTATTAGCTTGTTTTTTTTTTGTAAATGTATGATGATTTAAAAATAGTTTCAAGACTTGTAAACAACATCAGATTTTGTCATTTACATGTGCAATTAAGATTTGAGTTGCTTTTATAAGGCCTTATCGAAATAAGCTTCAACGTCTTTTTTTACCGAAGCTCTAATGACTGAGATAAACATTCTTTGACTCATAGAAAACGTAATTTTAAGGATATTTTTGTTTGTTTTAAGGAAAAAGAAACATTAAGTTTGATCCGTGTGATCTACGGCATACGCAAGTGGAAGGAGATAGTAGCCCCACGCTATAATTTCTGTTGGATTGAAAAATACAAATACATATATTAAATCTTCCATTTTGTTACAGTAGAAAATTACTTTTGAAATGGTCTGGAAGAGCTTGTAGCTATGATTGAATACTGGAAGCAATTTCTAATTTTTGGCACATGAAAACTTTCATAGATCTTCCAAATTTCAATTTATTGTAAAAGTTTTTGTTTAAGTATTTCTATTCCAAACGTGAAAAACCTTGTTAATTTTCGAACACTTTTTATTTTCTGCAGTTTAAAATAAAGCGTGTTAGTTTTTTCAAAATTAAAAATGTAGTAGGTATACCATGTGTTTGAGCCTATTGGCACCCCTTCATTCAACAGTTATTTTCTTAAAAACCTTTGTTCGAAACAAACAAATTTAGTTTTTACTGTAAATTTAAGTATGTTTTGAATGTTTCTGTGTCTTTAGTTTGTTAATAGTCATTTTTAATTCCATTTTATTAATAAAAGCAAAGACCCAAAGTAAAGAAAATACGAAATGCTAATTTGTTAACACTTTTTTTCTTAAGAACACAAAATTGTATTATATTTTTCGTTAGCTTTTTTAATTTTTTTTTAAAGGCAACTTTTTTTAATTGTTTTAATTATGTATGCATGTTTAAAAATGTATTTTGTTAATAATTTTTTGTGTGTTATTAATAAAATGTGTACCAATAATTGGCTAAAAAAAACCATGCCTGTGTTTTTGACAGGGAGTCCTAATGACTCATAATAATTTAATTTTTTCAAAGAACATTATTTTTTAACAACTTAAAACATTTTGTGTTCAAAAATTCTTTTTGAAGAACAAATGTTTAGACAAATTTCACACTTTATCTATTTTTTTCATCATTTTTATGAAACCTTTTTTAGTTTTTTTTCTAACTGATTTTTGCTGCTAATTTCCTTGTGACATTTTTGTTTAGACATTATTAAAAAATTAACGAGGCAATTTACTGTGTTCAGTAGCCTGAATCCACAAAGTGATTTTACGGTTAAAAAGTACACGTTTAGGTTGCATCCAACCAACTTGTTAAAAATAGCGAACTATGTATGTTTACAAAATGAATATTAAGCAGAAAATGAAAATACAGTAAAAAATATTTTATCAATAATTCTATTTCATCGCAGGAAAATTAATTATGTTCAACAAAATTTCAGTTCACTTTACTAAAACTTAATATTTTCGCAGTTTTCGGGGATCTTTATGAAAAAGTTTACTCAAATCCAAGTTTTATTCAACACGTTCCCAAAGTAAAAACATTAAAAAATAAATTTTGAATTGATCTTTTAACCTGCCTCATGTCTTCGGCCATTTCCTTTCTAATTGTAAGATACTGGGCAGGGACTAAATTATGTAATTTAATTCTCAGTCTGAAACCGAGTTTGGTTCAAAAATGTCAAAATTGTTCGAAATGTTTGAAAAAAATGTAATGCCACTGCTGAATTAAACCAACAAATTTTTTGTTCATCCAATCTTTATCACTTTACTAATCAAAAATATCAATCTTCACTTATTTTGGTTTAGAAATTTACATAATCCTTGGTACCCATAGTCGTTATTGGAATTCGTACCCGATACACAAACCAAGATTTGAATAGAACTTGCCTTTTGCGCATCAAATAATCCGTCACAACCAAGAACCAGTTTTATACTAACTAAGATTAGGTGTATTCCCAAGAACTTCAATCATTAAGAATCGAATTTCTATTAAAATTGAACGTTAGTTTTTATTTAAATTATTTTAAATGTAAGTTCGCTATAAGCAATTAGCTTTATGGTTAATCTGTAAATTTCAAGATTAACCAATTAAACAACAGAGAGAAACAAAAAATTTTTGAAAATAACAAACATCAAAATGTAATCATTAGTTCACAATAAATCTTATCTCTTATGATAATGTTTATTTAATGCGTTTTAAAATTGGGCTAATCTAATTTCTGAGACTCAAAACAATCAATGTTTCACAAAATGTTTTATATGCCAGTTAACTAAGCTACCGAACACCATTATGACATGGATTTTGAAATATTGATTTTCATTTGTATAAATTTTGTTATTCTCGTTTTAATTGGTATCATTGTAAGTTTTTGTTTTTAATTTACAATTTTAAAATTATAAATTTTTTCCCCCCCTCAGAATGGCAGTGCTACAATTACTTCCTTCAATTGCTTCGCAGGTCCAGAACTGTGCTTGAATATGACATGTAACACAACAGTATCTCGAGACAATAACCATCAATTAAATTGTGGATGTTTTATTCCACGTCCTCTTTACCAAGCATCAGTAATTTTTTTTTCAATTGTTGTTTAAATTTCCTTTGAAAAAAAAACATTATAAATTTTTGTATAACTTAGCTGGAGGTAAAGTTACTGCGGAAACGAGGTGGAAGGTATGTAGCATTAATAACTATAAAAGAAGACCTACAAAATATTGTGAAGCAATCGGTGTCCTCGCCTGCCATGGCTAGGCTATTTTCAGCAAGCAAAAAGTACCTGCAAGGTTTTGAATATCCCTTTCAGGTGAACCATTGGATTGATTTATTGTTTTATATTTACACAAACAACGGTAATTACTTGCAGGGTAATATGAGCGTAAGGAAAATGCCAGTTTTATTAAATTATGCATCGGTATTTATGCAATCTTCAACTTATCGATTGTTGATGGAATTTCGCTCAAAAGATGAGCGTATTCTGCGCACTGAGCTAGATTTTGTAATTGGAGATAGTAAAAATCGTGGAAAAAATAAAAATCTTCAAAACAAAGTATGAATAGGAAATTTTTAAAAAAGAAATTAATGTTAGTAACATTTTTGGTAAAAGTGTGAATTAAAACTATAATTTTTTTCAATGGTCAAATAGAATAAGTATTTTTAGTAAAAAAAATAAATAAATACAAGTTTATTTTAATTCTCTAAAATATTAGTTTGAAAACAGAAACAATAGTCGTGTTTTTTTTGGGAAAGCTATCAATAGTGTAGTACAATTTTATATGGCCGTATGGATACTTGCGTTGCGATAAAAGTTAAAGTAAAATCGTACTTTGGATAGAGATTATAATTTTTTTTTGTCTTTAGATTTGGTACCTTTTGAATGCTTTCACGAGTCTCGATGATTGTGTTCATAGAGTAGAGTTATCATGCAAGATTATGACGTCAATGGCGTCTTAAACTTATGGAACTCTGATATTCCAATATATTTTTCAAACAATTATCTAATTTTAATCCAAATTATTCAGAGCTTGAAAAATGGGTGGCGAAAAAAAGAAGAAGGGATAACGAAATAATCCAAGAACTCTGTAATCGCTCTTTTGAGACCAAAGGAATTTTAGGAGCATTGGGTTTTTCGAACATTTATCTTTATTTTTACTTTTTCCAATTTTCACAATTTAACAAAAAAAAATCTATTTTATTTTACAAGATACCGTTCATTTTTCTACCGCGCATGACCACGGTAGTTCTCAGCAAGGTAAATTTTTTTACCATGCATAAATTATGGAATTTGAGCAAACTGACGAATTTATGAAAACACGCTTTCACTTTTGTTTTATGGCCGAAAATAAGTTTGATGTCTGTTCTTTCCGGCTTAATAAAACTTCCTTGTATATTCATCATACAACAAATGCCTATTAACTTTTCTTTTTATTTTTGTAAGAAGATATTCATTCTTCAGATGACAACACTAAAATTCACAGATTCGATATAAAAGACATTCCAAATTCCGATTGTTATCAAAATGGAATTCCAATTTGACAATTCAATAGGAAGATCTTTGTAAATCTACGATCAGGAAATGTCAGGACATCTTTTATTTATTTAAATTACAAATTACGTACCTACCTCCACCTTTATCGTGCCGCTTTGTGTTGTTGTAAATTCCACAGTAAAGTCTTGTACAAAACTCAAATAATCCAATTCCATTATTGCTATGCAAACAGAACATGAAAGATACCTCCTTGTTGTGTGTAAGCAACAAAAATAATGATCCTTTAGAAAGAGAATCTTTAGCAAACAATCAGATTATTGTTGTCTTTCCAAATATCACACAATATTATATACGAAACGAAAAGATGTCGTGTGTCTTGCGATATGGACCATAAACTCCATCATCACCAACCTTAGTCAACAAAACAAAAAAAAAAAAAACCTTAGTCAACAACAAAGCTGTTTACCCAAAACCAGCCTAAAATCAGTTCACAGAAATGGGCATCATCCCCAGATAAGGGCACCACTCTGGAGGTACATACAATGATAAGACACACTGAACGTCGTCGTCGCGTCGTTGGTCGTTGCCATCATCATCATCATCATCATATCGCCAACGTCATATTGGACGGCTTGAAATCTGTTTCCTAGGAAAACAAGTTTACCTCCGGTAAACAAAGTGTGATCTCTTTGTTTTACCATGTGATAGTTTATGAGCGATTTCCTGGGCGGCCAGCGCAGTGCGGCACGCCTTTGATTTATCTCAAACCCATGATATTTCACGTCAGTATGGCGTGACATACTTTACACCAATGTGACTGCTCCTCCATCGTAAATAGGTATATTTGTGATCAATAAATAGTTGGAGGATGGAATCAGCATAAAAAGCAAGTTTATTCATGATCTTATATGTATCTATAAGTTTCACATATAACAAAAAAAAAGCGAAGAAAACAGGATCCACATCGCCACACCAAAAATACCAACTTAATTGAGTCATAGTCATCTCTGTGTCGCGGCGCGGCGGCGGTATCGGTGGCCAGCAGCGCGACGGGACAATAGTCGGAATCCATTAGGAACGCGGATAAAAGTCAAAGGTTGGGATCTGAGGAAACAGAATATTAGATCTTTTACCGGACACTGGTATGCATATGGGGTTTGCGAATCTCACTCAATCCGTAATCCATTAGTTTTATGCCGAATATACGATAGTGAGCAATAAAATCAATGTTGCCAGGACACTTTATGTTCCCTTAGTTCTAGAACAATTTTTATGTTTAGGTTTTTTTTTGGAGTACGGGTGTACTAAAGGGGTTTTCATTATCAAAAAAAAAAAATTGTTAAAAAATGGTCAAAAAATTAACAATAATTAAATTTTGAAAAAAAAAAATTCAAAAAAATCCAGAACATTTTTCAAAAAAAATTGGCCAGAAAAATATGTTAAAAAAAAAACAAAATTGAAAAAAGTTTTGTAGAAAAAAAAAGTTTTAATAAAAAAAGAACCGAAATATCAAAAAATATTTAGCAAAAAAAAATTGGTAAAAAATTGTCGGAAAAGCCATCATCCTATCAGTATTTTGCGAAAATCTGCCTTTCCTTTTGTTTCATGTTAAGTGAAATTTTAATCATTAGCGTGGAAAAGGACGTGGAGCGAAGTAAGAAGTTTTCAAATGCGGCCAATAAATTTGTTCAATAAAAACTTGCAAATTGAATTATCCTCAGTTGGCAACATGGTGCCAAGTTTATAAAAAAAAAATCTTTTTTTTAGGATTATGGATTGGAATCCATTTCGGTTAGCGCTCCACTATTCGTAGGAGTGTGTGCAATAATAATAAACGAAATAATAAATTAAATTAAAAAACCAAAAAAAAAAAAAAACAACAAGCAAAACACACACGCAAGGGAAATGAAACGAAACGACAAACAAATCGGATCTGGTTCTCAGAATCCTTAGTCACAATCGCGCTCGCGACGGGTAATTCGTTGATTAATGAGCCAGTGATTCTGGTTCTCAATGTCAAGCTGATCGAGTTATGCGCTTTTGTATAGCATCTCCAGAGCTTAAGCATTTTTGCTTAGGCAGGTATCGTATATTTTGTAGGTAAACGAAACATATAGCTGGGGATGATGATGGGATTTTAGTGTTCGCTTTCGTGCCTGGAGTCACTTTTATTGTCGTCGTCGTTGAGTTGTTTTGGTTGCAATTTTTGAGGATTTAATCGGCTAATGTGCCTGTTTTGGTGTCATCTGAATGTCAAGGCTCCAATATAATAATAATAAAAGCTTTGGGATTGTATAGCATGTTTGAGAGGTCTGATACAGCTTAGGTATATAGGAAATCTCTGATGCTGGGCGTGGAGGAGGTCGTGAGACCATGCATACTCGTATAATATGATGATGCTATTTAACAATGTTTCGTTTTAATAAAATTTTTTGTTTGCTTTTTTGGAAATTAAATTATATTGATTGGATCAATGATTAATTGCTGGTAGACTATTTTGGATAAGCAGCAATTAAATTTTTCTGTCTCGTATGTATGTTAATGGTATTGGAGTTAGATATTTTGTGTGAACAGGATGTTCCCACAGATTTGAGTTATCATCTTCCATCTGTGTTTGAAGCTTTGAATATTTTACGAAGAACGACTGAGTCATAAGGGAAATAACAAACGAGTTTTATGAAATGCAAATGTTTGGATTTTTCTTCAAAATGCAGTCATGCCATTCGCAGCGATATGCATATTCATCAAGTAACTCTATTAGCTGATGTCTTTTTTATTTCTGTTTAAGCTTTGTTTTTATCAATTATTCACACAAATTACAAATCTTCTGATTAAATTTATTGAAAAAAAAAAAATAGCCGATAACAATAAAGAAGAAGAAATACGCGGGCAGCTGCTCAATTCTACCACAGCCTACTATAGTTTGTCAAAGCTCTTCAAATTCAGAAATCTCACCATAACTTTAAAACTGCTGCTGTACAGGCCCGTGGTCCTGCCAGTACTCACGCATAGGCCGAGACTTGGGTGCTTAGCAAAAGATACTCCGACCTCTTAGCCGCGTTCGATAGAAAAGTCTAGAAGAGAATAGTTGGCCCCATATGTGAGGAAGGACGATTCCGGAGATGGTACAATCTACCTTGAAGCAGACATAGTGACAAAAATTAAGTCGGTAGACTCCAGGGCGAACACATTAATATTTTTTTTATATAAAAATAATCTATGCAGTTTCTTGCAAAGAACAAAAAACATTTCTTCAAAAGAAAGAAAAAGTTTCTAGCTTCACCCTAAGGCTCCACTGTTTGTGTTGACCTCAGACCCCAGGTCTTGGATTGTTCCATGTCGGAAGCTATCTAAATGCAGGTGTCGTTACATGTGTTTCATGCAGGAGTTTGTGCGCCTCATTAATTAAAATTAAATTCTCAAACTCAAACATTTGAGTAAATAAATAGTGTTTTTGGATGAAGATTTTTCGGGTGATTTTTGGTTCCGTGACAAACAAAGATTTTGGAGAAGAAAATTCAATAGATGACCTTACTGTGGCTAGCGATTGCAACGTGGTCAAAAAGTTAAAAATATTATTGGTTTTGAGATTGCTGAGTCACATGAGGCGCATTAACAAAAATGCAACAGTTCGATATAGATGCTAAAGAAAACACGCGCCAAAGTTCCAAGCTAAGTAGAGACGTATACCAATTTGACATCGTCACAATTAATTTATGACTAAAAAGCCATAAATTTAACACCTTCCTATAACCGCTTTCCCACTTTACTCGTACAATTCTCTTGTTTGAATATTAAAGGTATTTGAACTTTGAATTTAATAGCTTTTATAGTTTCCTAAAATGTAGCATTTAATATTTCAACTTAAAAAAAAAACATTTATCTTAGATCAACAATCATATCACATTACTCCACAAGTCTTCAAAAAAATAATAACCATATAGTAATTCTATCTTATAGCGACCTTCAATACATCTAAATTAAATCCTGTTCCTCTCTCCTCGTCCTCATATTTTAACTTTGGGGTCTATACCTCAGAGGCACGTGTGTGTGTGGCAAGGCAACCACAATGATTTCATTTTCATAATTAATTGCAACCATTAAATCTGCCATCTCCTTCCCTCTTTTTTTTTTGTTGTGTCTGTGAATGCGCATCACCATGTCTTTTGGGTCTCGAATTGTATCGTCCATCGTCATCGGTCTGTTAAGGAATTCATATCCGAGTCCCGTTCACCTTCAAAATTTTTAGTGACTTTAAAGATACGCTGTTAAATGCCGTAAATTATGTTTGAAGTTTGATTCTTCGTCTGTTGTCTTGTTTGTCTCTGAAGCAAGCTGTCCGACTAGAACTCGGAATTAGTCGAATGAAATCGAAAACGATGCAGTTTTGGTTTTAAGTGAGTGTGGGGATATTCAGAGTTCGTATGTTTTTTGCTTGGTCAAACATACCATATCTGCCCTCTAAGCTCTCATGTCCAGAATCTTAATATTTTGCATATTCGTTGTTGTTATTGTCACCCTTACAATCGCTATAAGGAACTAAAAATGTTGCTAGCAACATTGGAAGTAGGGAACATTGAATTCGATAAAGCAACAATAAATTATTCTTGGAGTTCACGTTTTGACATACGACGAAGTTAAAACATACGACGAAGTTGAATGGATGGGATTTTCGGTACGATAATAGGGCAAGTTTTGAGTTCACGAAAATATTGAACTCCATATTTTAATCAGAACTTACTTTACAAAAATAGAGGATTCGAAAAAAATAGTCCCGCCATACTTCCTATCTGTCTATCGGTCTAACCCACTGAATAGATTTTCTTCGAACTTTGGACTTAAGGCTTCTTTTCGTTGAAACAAAAATTTGCAGAAAATGTGAAGGTTTTTGTATGTAAATAATTTAAATTGATTGTAATTGTAATCAAATCATCATTTTTATGAAAGCCGTTTAATGCAATCATAACAGTTTTGCAAAATTTTAAAATAATATTTTTTTTAGTTTTCAATTTTGTTTCTCAAAATTCTGTATTTGATTTTTTTTTTAAATTTTGTTTTCAAATATTTATTATTAAATAATTAAAACTGGCTTTCTAGTATTTTTTTTTTTTTTTTTTGAATATGCACTTAAAAAATTGTGTACGATTTCCATTCTTCAATTCGGTTTTTTAGTTTAGTTATTTTAGCAAATAATTTTTGAAAAATTATTTTTCAACCTAAAACAAAAAAAATGAATTTTTATATGTTTAGATAATTTGAGCCTATGCATAAAAAGTTAAAGTTAAAAAGATTTTTCGATTGATGCAAATACTTGCTTCAAGAACAAAGTAATTCAACATGAATCGGGATTAAAATTCGAATTGGACAATTGGTAAGACGAATTGGTCTCCTATTATGCAATGTCCTGTCATGATTTCCATTTTTCGCTTAAGCTGGATTTTTCATTGTTTGTATGTTTCCCCCCTAAAGTTTCGTTTCCAATATTCAACAACAACGAGAAAGAGACCATAACAGAGAGAATATTCAAGATCCATATCGCTGTATACAAAACGATACACGCGAGGAACACACTGACCGATGGGGTCCAACTATACCACCGTCACCGCCGCCACACCACCTCTGCGTCGCGTCGCCGCACAAAACCTAAAGCGGACGGATTTGGTTTTGGTCTTGACCGCTTTAATTATGGTGTACGAAAATAATCACGGGATATTTATTATTTTAAAAGGGTAATTCGTTTTTCGGGTCGGGAACCCAAACAACACTTAGTGTCTCATTTCCCCCTGGACCGCTGAACCGCCGCGCCGCCCGGACCTCACCGCACACACTTTCCATGATAATGTATACAACGAACCATGTGACGCGACCACGACTACACAGAGGGATACTTTTAGGGTATTTTTTGTTTTTTTTTTGTCTGGAAGTCTGAAAACCGATGATGTAGAGGAAACCTTGCGTATTGTGGTGAGAAAGAGTCTCAAATAAATCGCAAGGCGGTAGCATTAGTCAGGCGTGAGTTTTGCCACTTGCCTTTGAGGTAGTGATGTAGTAGATGTAGTCTTATTTCATTGCGCATTTGGGCGATGGTTTTTATTTGCAAAGGAGGCGTGTCAAAATGCTGTGTGGCATGTAATTGATATTTCTTGAGGTTATGGAATTGTGAGCTTGGTCTTCGTCTTGCGTCTGATGACGCTATGCATTTTATGGTGGGATTGCCGAAAATGAAGTCTGATTGATAAATTTGGTTTGCGGAAGAAAAATAATTTTTAAATTTTTTGTTCAGTTCTTTTTTTTTGTGCTTGTTGTTGTTCTTGGAAGGTATGGTTTTGATTAAACGAAATTTCTCATAAAGTAGGCAGTTTTTAATGTGTGCTAAGTATGATGGGGTTGAATAAATTGATTGATGTAATACATCTGGGATTCTCATATGTTATGAAATGGAGAAATTTATAAGAACGGAAATAAGACTTGAAGAGAAAAATCTGGTTTGATGAGAAAAATTTGATTTGTTAACATTTTAAAAATATTGGCTTGATTAATTTTTTACAATAAACATTAAAATTAAAGACAACTTCGATACTTTTTCATCAAATTAACTTTTCAAGAAGAACTATTTGCAAAGAGAACTTGATTCAAAAATTGAATTCAATTTTGTTTTTTTTGTTGTAAGTCATTTTTTTCACAAACGGATGGTTAGACCCCCAGATCCTAACTTTTTCTTACAAACTTTGTTCTAGCCTCCACGCCCTGGTCTTTTGTCTTACATAATGTCACTTAATTTTTCATTTTTCAATTTAAAAAAAATTTATTCTTTTGTGCGTTCAAAATACATCTTCCAGCTAAAATAGTGTCTGAAATATAATTTTAAAAAAAAAAACAAATTCTTTCGCTGTCCCACATAATTCGCAATTTGCATTCAAATTAACAACAGTTAAGGTTTTGGAATGTGTGATACATCGCATTCTGGTTGCTCCATCATCAAAAAAAAAAACTTTGCTTGCTCAATTAATATTACAAATCCAAAATAATTCATTAGAGAGAAGAAAACACAAATAAAAATAAATTTAAAAATTAACTAGGTGGTTTTTCATGTAAATGCAAATAAGTGTGTCTAGTAAATTAATGAAATTAATATTTCCCTTTCCTAATTTGAGATAAATTTGAAACGCCAAAAAATAAACGTAAGAGTGATTACCCAAATTAATCACTACACAATTTATCTTCTTAAGTTATATTTATTTGTTTTGCATAAATTCTCAAGCTCATTATACGACTTAAAGTTACTTAAATTGATTATGAAATTAACTTATGACATTTTATTTCACATTGAAATCTCGTTAGAGGAATTTCTATGTAGAAAGGAACTTTTCTATAACCAGCACAGCGGTGCAATTCAAGTCTTAATAATCAATACCTATATGATGGCTAAACCGCCCCAGAATCAATCAAATTGATGAGGCAGTGATGCCTTTTTTAAATGCAGCCAGTTTCTTCGTATATACAATTAACCAGTTATTGGCTACATAATTACGCATCCTAAAAATGCAAAAAAAAAAAGAAACGAGTTAGATTTCAGATCAAAGCTCTCACCAGTCATGTTTATTTTTTCACATTAATGCCAAGAGCATACATGTGTACATTAAGCATAAGGCTCCTGCAAATATTTTGAGTTATCAGCGAAAAGTGCATCTTAGCAAAAGTATTTTTTTTTTTTTTTTTTTAATTTTTTGTCTGGGAAGCAACTCTGCAACGAAATCTTCATCATACACAATCAGCATGCTGGCTGATGGTGTATAGCGTGCATCCAGCTCTAACCAAGACCGATGTCATTTGGCTATATTTGAGTAAGTGTGGAGAAAACTAAAAGAGCTACCACTTCTTGTTGATTATAGTGCATGGCCAAGTCATAGTTACGGTTGGTTTTGCAGGAGGTTCTCTCTTACTTGGGTCTTCTGGTTGCTGCTGCTGATGGTGCTGGTGCTGGTGCCGTTGATCATTTCTTATCGTAGTGCACTCTTGTACACAGTGGTTAGTTATGACATATTTCAGCTCACTGTATTCGGTTAAGCAATCAGTTAAACCGTCAAGTTTCCATTTGCCCGTATCAGCTACTGTCTATGGTGGAGAATGAGTGCCAATTGCTTATTTGGAATTCGGAATTTTGGTATACCAAAAAGCATGAGTATATTGTTGATTTTACATTTCGAAGAAATACAAAGGTTTTTCTTATTTGTTCAATAAATAATAAATTAAATTCATAGAATATTGTTTCATATTAATTTTTTCAAGTTTTTAACTCAGCTCTTTTGTTTCTTCTAAAAACTATTGAAATTATTGATTATAAGTTGATCCAATTTAATATGATCATTCTACTATTTCGCGTTATTACTCAGCTCCTTTATTTTAATTACGAAATAGAGGGTGCTTTTTTCTAAGAAATCAAATAATTGTATTTCTATCAAAATTGAATATTTTTTTTTTGGTTTTTTTTTTTTAATGAAATAAATGTATATAAAATATTGTCAATTATAAAACTTAGCTCAGAATTAAATTTGAATTAACAAAATGATTTTATTTTTGCAATTCAAGTTTGTTGCTGAGCTCTTTTGTTTAATTGAAAAAATAAATCAAAGTAGATTAAAAAAAATATAAAGAATAATATTCTCTGATGTGTTTTCTTTTCACTGCAGCTTAGCTTTCAATTTATTGCACTGTTATTGAAAGTATATTTGGTTCCATGACATTGACATGCGCCTCGCGATTATTCAATATTCTTTTTTTATTTCCTTTGCATTGACTTTGCCTTAACCTTAACCTGTCTCAGACTGCCGACACACTTGTTTACCAATTCGAACTTGGAACAACCCATCGCTTGGCGCTGAGTTTGTGGTCCAGACCAAAGAGACTGTAAGCACCAAGGTACATAAAACAACACTGGCCTGATGGTGGTAAATTGGGAAGAGCGAGGAGAGATACAAAACGACCAGACGACTGACTTGCTAGCGTATAATTTTCATAGGTGTAACATATTATTATGAATTTCATATATACTCTACGAGATATGTGTTTATTATAAGCGACGACGACGACTGCATCAAGCAGCATCCATATACGTACATATAAGACAGGAGTGCCTATTGTGGGCTAAAACACTTCGAACATGCCCACCAATTGCATAGTGTTGATTTATTATTTTATAAACTGTTGGTAATGTGCAATTTTTCGCGCTCTTTATTGAAAGAAACTACTGTTAGGAGTACTGAGCTGAGCTGAGCATGCTTGCGTGCAGTGAAGGATGTCTGCGGATATCTTCAAATCGAAAGTGATTTTTATGTTTGTTCTTCCTTCTTTGGGGAAGAGAGAGAATCCTCAAGTTTTCTGTACCTTTGTTCAATCTCGCATTTATTGTTCGTATTGGTTTGTAAGAAAAATATATATTTTTTTTGATATACATTTGCAAACATTTATCTGATCAATTTGCTTATGAATGTGGTTTAACGTGTGATCCACCTTTTTCGTTTCCCGCACATGCACACGAAAAATATATGTCTACAGATTGAACGGAGCATCAGAAGATCCGAATATCATCGTCTCCAATCTTCAAAATCATGGCAACATGTCAGTGGATTAAGTGTAAAATGAAAATGACCGATGTGATCGGCAGCGGGAGGTAAACGCGTGTATTTTTTTTTCCTTTTTTTTTGTAAATTTTTAATTCCAAAATTATCGCTTTCTGTGTAAGAAAAACAAAAGATTTTTGTTTGAAAAACGAAGATTTTTTTTTATTATAAATCAAGCTGTCTCAGAATTTTATTTTTGTTTTTTGCTTCAGAAATATAAAAAAAAAAGTTCACATGAATCTCTGGATGCAAAAAAGAACAAAAAGAAAAAAAAACATTCTTCAAAATTTATTGAATAAATAATGGGACGCCTACACGCAAAGGATTTTGGTTTGGAATGGTATCATTGCTTGGGAATGTGACATCTCTTGAGGATGAGTCGAAATTTAGTTATGTAATAAATTTTAAACACGTGAACGAGTGCAAATTTTATTTTTTTCATCTATTTTTTTTGTTTCATTTAGTACATTTAATTTATTCACTTTCTTAATCAATTTATTTGATTTTAATAAACGTATTTAGTTTGTTAATTTATTTTATATTTTATTTACTTTTTTTTGTCCCAGTGATATTTTAAACTGAATGGCCATATGCCCAATGAAAGGGTGGTCCTTATCCACTCACATAAAATAGGGACGTTCAGATCGTTGTCAATCACTTTGGATCTATTAAATAAACAGCGCGTGTACAATTCATCTGCTCATGGTGCATATTTCTTAGTATTATTTCGAACACCACCTCAGCATCTCCCTTCTCTAAGCAACCCGAACTAAATAATACAAACAATGAAATTTCACTTGGTTTTGTTTTGATTCTTGCACTTTTGAAATTATTTGACGGCAACGGTGTATTAGCGCGGCGGCGGCGCTCACTCCAATATAATCGTGACCTCTTAAAAACGATTCGTCATGCGTGGCTCAGTCCATCCATCCAAGATGCAAGTAAGTTTTTTTTTTTTAATTTTGATTGCCAAAGATTTTAATTTAGTTCATCATCTCTTGAAATTCTCAAGAGTTTTTGTTAATTATTCCAAGATGCACCACTCGACGGAGGAAACTCTTGAAACGGCCGGCGGCGCGGCGGTGGCGCAACGTCAAGTGGCACGGATGCGCGCAAGATCTATTCAAATTGATAGTGAGTTGGTGGTTAATAGTTCTGGGAATCACCTAGCTAGAGTGAAGATATTTGCAAGTTCTCTGTGTTGATTTTCATCTACAAATTGTGAGGAGAAAATAATATCCAAAAGGAATATTATGGAGTGAAGTCTCCATGCAGTCTTGAGTGGGTGTGCAAAAGAGCTCTCGAGACGGGTTTGGGTAATGCGTTGCAGAAGTTACAATCTCCTACTTATTCGGCGGATGAACTGTGAAGTTCAGCAATGGGTTTTATTCTTATAGCGAATAATATGAAGAAATTCCATATTCGATATATGCAATGTTGTACGAGAAGAGGGTAAACAAAAGTGATAAATCACTTAACCTTAAAATAGTCATAAGGAATTGAGCAAAGAGAAGATTCAATAATATTCTATAGTAAGTATTGGTTGTGTGCGTCATGGCTTTGAGGGAGCGTTGATTTGTCGATATCAGATATGAAGGATAAATATGTTTGTTGCTTGAGACGACGCGTATATGTGCGTAAGCGGATTAGAAAATTCCTTCCTAAGTACAACAATTCAGTTGACAAAAGACTACCTACCTGAGAGGAATGAATAAGATCTGTGTCTAATGTGACAAGCATTAGGGCAGATGTTTTGTAAGGTATTTTTTTTATTATAGCTATCTATTTTTTTTTTGTCAAACGCAATCCCTTTAAATTGAAAGAGGTCACGAAACATCCTTATTGCTATTAATGTCGTTATCAATTGTTAATTCTTTCCTTTTATATACTTCTATTGAAAAATAAGGAAAGAAATATTAAAAGGGATAGATCAGATTTGGATCTATTAAAAAATGGCTTCCGATTTGTCACCATGTCTAAATGAATATGTATGTAAAAGAAGTATTTATATAAAATGTTTTTTTAATAAAATATTTAATAAAATTAGATAATGAACTTTATTAATTTAAAAGCTAAAAAAAACACTGCGAGCGTTAATTCAGAAATATTTGTTGAGCTTGGAATTATACAATGTGCAGCATGGTACATTGGTACATCGGTGTCAAAGGCGAATGTATTAAAGAAACATCTATATCAACGAATCCAAATTAAGCAATTTATTACTTGAACAGCTAAAGTAAGCCAAAAAGAAATTTGAGCTCAAAATTGAAGATTTTGTGATCAATTTTTTTTCATATAGGGTTCTATACCTAGTTTCTAGTTTCTTTTAAAAAAAATGATATCTATGCAAAAAATATTTTATTCAAAAATTCTTTGCAACAACTTGTATCGTGAACATGTCAAACCGTTTATGAGAAAATCACAAATCCAAAATTCGATTCTATGGTAAGTGCCGTTAATATCGGTTTCTTTGGCAAATATGTTTTTTACCAAATAATCCTAATCACTTACAAAACCGAGCTTAAAAAAATTTCATCAACATCATTTTTTTGATAAATGTTACTTTTAGAGTTTAAATTTTTTTTTTTCTCTAGGGAATCTTTTAAAAACTTAAATAGATTTTTTGAAAAATATCCCTCCAGAAGCATAAGATGTAGATCAACGTATGTATACACAGATAAATCAATAAACAGAATAAATGAGGGAATTCCAGGACCCACTTTCTCATGTTCTCTAACATCCTAATGTCAAGTTTGATAAAATCTCGAGTTCGATTTTTGTTCGAATCAAAAATATAGTAGCAAGTAAAGAATTAGTTTGATAAATAATTTTCTTAAATATTCTTAAGAAAAATGTAAACTTATTAAAGGATTAACAACATTATAATTTAACCAAAATTCTAGGAGCCGTTTTCGAGAAACTTGAGATATTTGAGAATTGTTTTTTCCAACGAAATATTTACAACTTTTTCTTTTAGTTGAACACCATGACCTATTTTGTCTCCAACAATTAAAAAAAAACAATATGAATTATTTAATAAGATAGTTCGCTTGAAAAATAAATAACGAGTTTTTGTTCACTCAATTTTAAGAACTGTTGAAATCCTATTTCCATTTAACAGAATTTATTGTTGTTTTGACCATTTGTTGTTTTCTCTTCAATACAAAGTATCAAACATTTATTCCTTTCCCATATACACGTTCCACATTTTTTGTATTTCCCCCCAAAAAAGAGGTAAACTCAAAAACCACGCATACTTTAAATATTTCTTCGAAATTCTTTTGGTAACTTTCTTAGTAAAAACAACCGTTAAAACATTCAGTTTGTGTGAAAATTTAAATAATTCCACCTTTTCCCCCCATCGAAGATAGATGTAAATAAAGACACAAAAACAAGAACCCAAACACTCGAGAAAGAGAGAGAGTACCTAAGACTTACCAGTTTCATGCGAAAGATTCAAAATTCCGTACTCAAGCATTTGCACATCGATGATGGACTTGTCCAAAACGATACTCGCTATACCCATACTATCATTAAATTTTAAAGCGTAGTCAGGCACATTATATTATTGCGAGGCAGCCCCACCCTATAGTTCATCGATTAAATTCCACTTTGTTCAGCGAGTAACTAATCATTTCGGAAGTTTCTGCCTCAAGTCTTTCGTTTTTCGTTGAGGTTTTTTGTTTATTTTTTTTTTTTCTGAAACTCATTCTTAACTGTTGCGCGAAGTAATTTCTATCTTTTTTCTCCTTTCTCATTTAGTGATGCAACAACCCTGTCGAACCAAATCGAATATTCCACAACATCGCCACAGCCAGGCTTACATACATAATATTAATTTATTTAAGTTTTTGTTTCTTAACTTTAATTGTTCTGCAACAGACCAAATGAACTTAACAAAAAACCAAACTCTTCAAATCCCTATGAGAGATTTCAGGCACTGAGACTGCCGAAGAATTCATTGCCATTGTATGGTTCCTACATCTAAAAAGCATAACAACTGCTTCATTCCGTGCATATTTTGGTGTTTCGCTGCAAAAAGTTAAACAAAAAAAAACCAAATGTGCAATTCATTAAATTAACACACACTAAGAACCGATTACATCTGTATTTTTGGCCTACTATTGGTATGCATGCGTGCACATTGCTCGCTCGGTACTTGCTCCCTTTTACCCTTTTAATCAGCGCAACATTTTTGTGTCATTATCCTTTATCCGAATATGCTCGGTATAAGATGGTCTGCTTTGACTGCTTGCCTCCCTGCATCCTATGATGATGCTTTTCGAGAAAGAATTAAGAGACAAGGAAGCAGACAGCGCGAGATACAAAAATAAACTTAAGATAAAAAAAAAATAACAAAACCAGAATACCAACCATTTGCTTGATTTTTAATTGACCAACATATAGTCGTGTAATTATGATGAATCTGTCCAATATCTATCGCGTTGTCCTGTCCTGTCTTCTTGTTTCTGTATATAGCTACGCGCACACTGGACTTTTTGACTTTTATTTTGTTGCCAAAAAAATAAAACAATTTCCGAAAAACCTCCAAAGGGATGACATAGCGCGACGAGTACTCCTCGAGGACACACACTCATATATTGCAACGATGATGATGGCACAACCTGAATGAAAATGACAACAACAACAACAACAACAATGTTGCGCAGTAACATGAAAGATGATGATGATGACGACCAAGTCAAAAGATGACCACGACCATCACACGATGGATGACGATGACGACGATGACGATGATGATGATGATGATTTTGATTCAAAATTCCATCTTAAGTGGTTTTAATTATCCGAAAGAATGCAGGCTTTTTGACTTTGGAATCCTTGTTTGTCATCATCGTCATAGCAAAGCGCACAGCCATCACCATCATCATCCCATCCCGTTCACCAGCACTGCAGCAATTTCAGCTGCTACTGCTGCTACAGTAGCCGAAGCAGCAACAAATGGTTGCAATTTACGAATTTTCAGCGGTAAAAGGTACCAAACGATACAAAGAAATGAAAATAAAAAATACACACATCGAACCATCACCAAGAGCAGAACTACCGAAAACGGAGGTTACCTAAGTAGAGTGTGTTCCGTTGAGCAGAGTTAGTATATGAAGAATTATCCTGACCAAATTCAAAAAAAATCAGGACTCTTTGGAATGAGAATCAGTGGAATGGGCCAACAGACGTTTATGTCAAACATGCAGTTATCCGACTATTGTTTGGAAAAAATTCCATTAGGAGATAGGTAGCTACTTTTCTTGTTGACAAAAATTTAACATAATGTAGGATTTTTCGGCTTATCAGGAAATTGGAGGATTTTTTTTAGAATTGAAAACCAAAACTGTTTCTCATTCTTTTGAATTTGTCACAAAGCAAAATTTGTAGGTTAATTCTATTTAAATTTCTATCCTGGGATTGATTTTTTGTTCAGCATTTCATAATTTGTTTTATTATATTTCAAGTAGGAGTTGGATTTATTTGATGCTTCAATACATCCTTATCCTAAGGGGATTAAAAAAGGTTTTGAAGGTAGCTATTGTGTGTTGCAGAAAGTAGGAGTAATGTCTTGGGAATAGTTGTATTGAATTTCAACACCATGAGTGTTAAATGCAATTGAAATATTGCACTTTTGAAATATTATCTTCATCAAGCAAATTATTGTTGGCTTGAATTTTATTCTTGCAGTAGTGATCTTGGGAATTAAAAAAAATAATGGCATTTTTATCACTTAAACTTCACAAAAAACCCAGAGAGATTTATGCAGTACTTGATTTGATAAAAAAAAATATATATATATATAGATAACTTTTATGGGAATGAAGGATTCAAAATTGGAACGACTTTTGAAAAAGCTCTTCTTTTAATCTTTTGTCTGCAGGTACTTTATACATTTACTTGAGCTACATAGTCATGTTCGGAAATAAAATTTATTTATAATTTGAAGCACCGCTTGACATACACATAACCAACATCTTCCCTTTTTTATTAAATTTCATTTCTTCTAATTTCAGGAAAAGTTACCTAAGTGTGTCTTCCTTCGAAGAAACCTTTGGCCTTATATTAGTTTGCAAAATTGAATAAGAGCAAAGTAGAAATTTACTAAGCTATTAAACTTAGTTTATACTTAAATAGGAAGTGAAAAAAATGAAAATTTGTCATCATATTTGGGTTGCCCAAAATATTTTCTTTTCATAACGACATCTTTTTTTAATGGTTTTTTTCAATATAATCATGAACACCTTACCCTGTCAAAAATTCACAAATATTGATATCCATATCCACCCGTCCATTGATTAAAAGAAATAATATTTCTTGGCCTAATATCCTTAATATTTTATTTTATTTTTATTTTGACTCAATAATTTTTTTAGTTATTAGGTTCAAAATTGTGTGTTGCAGACCTTCAAAACCAATGAGGATCGGAATCTTCTTAAATTTAGTAAACAAATTATAATATCTGATACACATATAAAAATGACAGATGTTTTAAAATATTATATTTCGATATAATTGATTGTATTTTGTATTAAATATTGTATTAAGCTCTTGCTTTTTTGTAGGTATTTTTTAAGGTCTTATTTTCTTCTTCGAAATTCAGAATTGATTTTTATTTATTCCATTTTTATTTATTTTTTTTATGTTCACCAAAGACGTGTCTGCTTTGTTTAAAGTAAAATAAAAAAAAAAACAAACAAAGATTTTTTATGAAATTTCATTTCTTAATTTACGTACTTGAAATATGCTAAAACAAAAAGTACTTCTACATCAATTTTGTGGAGCATTGGGTTCTCTTCGGATTCAAAAAATCAAAAAGTCCACGAATTTTATTTTGGAAAAAAAGTAATATAAAATGTAGTTCTTACATATTTAGCTTACAATTTTCCCAAAAATTATAAACAAAAAAATCAAGAGGTATCGGACAAAAAAAAAATTTTATTGGATTTTTAACTTTCTACAAAGTTAACCGGTTGCAAGAAAAAATATAAATTATTATTGTTATTATTATTATTAACCGTTTTTCAACTGTTTGAACTGAAACACATTATAGGTAGGTATGTATAAATACATTTTTCGTTTCATTTTATGTTTTTTTTATCTCTAAGAAAACCTTTCTTTTTTTCGTACTCTTTAATTTTTAATAATAACAAAAGAATATAGAATGCAAAGTTTTCTAAAAATCTTTTCTAAGTACCATACAATTTCAAGATTGTTTCCAGCAGTTTTTGTATTGCAAAATTTAATTTACTAAAATTATGGCTCAATCCTAATTTATTTGCGACCAAGCACTTATGAAAAAAATAAATTTTTGTCTATGTCAAGTTGTTTCTCAACCAAAAACTTAATTAAAAAAATACTTTAAAATCTTCCTATATTCACTTGTCTCCCACTAACCATAACAAGCTCTTAAAAACATACAAAGAAAAACAAAACAATTTTTCGAAAAAATACAAAAATAATTCCACCACTCTCTGATAAAAACAAAAATTCCAACTTGGCAAAAAAAATATCTGCAACAGAATCCAAAGACGACTTCCAACAACAAACACAACAAACACTAAACAAACACACATTTCTAACGTCGTCGTCGTCGTCGTCTTCGTTGTTGTCGTCGTCAAACACACCAGAAATATGTTGTTCCATCTGAGAATATAATTTCTTAGACCAGGCGCGATGAAGATGAAGACCCAGGCCACTTCCCTTGCTTCTCCCCTTTTTTGGTCTCCTCCCTCCAACATTTACATTTATTTCTTAATAATTCCTAAGGATGAGAATAAAATATCGGTAGAGTGTTGGTGTAGTTTTTAAAATAACAGAAGGAACATTTCTAAGCATTTTGTTTAGCATCAGTTCTCTCCCTCCGGTAATTCCTTAGCCCTTCTTTACACATCTACACACGGCCCCAAGAATTGAAGTTTAAGTCGATCCATAAACGAGCATAAGCCACATTGCTCTGTGACACACCAATCGATCGGTTTGTAGTTTGAAAACAACACGCAAAGATTTACTTTTTTTTCGTAAGATCTCTGCAGAAAAATCCAAAAGAGAGAGAAAGAGCGAACTGTTTTTTTTTTATTCTGCTAAGAACTCTAGGAAAAAAACACGAAAAAGAAAGAAAGAAAAACAAAAAATAACACTAGCTTCATCTTAAACACACATCCACTTAGAGAATTCATAAGAAAAGAAAACCATGAAATATTAAAAAGATGAGAGCACAAGCAACATCAACCACCTTAAGCGGCCGCACAGAATGTGATCCACCACAACGAAGAGCGAATATCCAAAACCAAAACCAAAAGTCCAAAACTGAAACGAAAAAGGATGAAAGATGATGAAGAACAAGTCTCGAGAACTAAAATTCTTGAAATTCAATGGAAAAATGACAATGTTGACATAGAAAATGCTCGTTTAACGTGCGCGCGCACACAAGGCAACAGCCGCGCACAGAACGTGTGTGCGTGTTAGCTCTAGGCAAATAAAAAGTACGCGACACTTGAACACACTATCAAAACCTTAAAGAAAAAAAAAGAATAACAACAAAAAATAAAATACAGAAGAAAACCATGAAAAACCAGAACAATGTGTAGATTTGAATGGGTAAGAAAAATACAAGAAAAATACACAAAAGGGTAATTGTAGCGCAGGCAAGACTCTGTGCTGTCCTGTATAAAATGAGAAGTTTACGTTTCAGAGAACATAGGAGTATATGAGAGACTTGATTCAAGAAGAGTGAGAGAATTTTGCAGACTATCAAATACTCAGAGAAAAATGTTGAAGACAAGAAATCACAAATACCAACAAGCATTATGTATGTTAAAACGAAAAATCAAACACCAAGATCATATTATTATTAATTAACAAGTGTAGGTGACATTCTTTTGACGTTGTTTGTTAATGAAGTAAACGATTCAGTGTTGCCAATGTGGAATCGGAAAACAGTAAGTATTTGTTTTTGACCATGCTGCAAAAATGGAAATTAATTTAAAAAAAAAGTTCGAACGTCAACTCTTTTGTTTTTTGGTCTGCTTTTAATTTTTGTGCCGTTATATAATATTTTGAATTAACTTTGTGTTTCTATAAAACATTCTAAAATAACTCAAAAAAAAACATATTATGTCAGTAATTCAGTAATATTTAAAAAATGAAAAGTAAAGATAACATTTTAGTGTTGTTGGAGAAAAACATAAAAAATTCGACTTCCGATTGTGAGACTAAATAAAAATTCAAAAACTAAAAAATATTTTTCAGGACAGCAACATTCATTCGTCGTTTAGGTTTTTTTCTTCTTTAAATTAGATTTATATTAATTTTAATTTAGAAAATCAAGAATTTTTAATCAACTACAAAAATTACTAAAATTAAAAATTAAATTTTTTAAATTTCTTATTCGAAAACTATACAAAACTAGGATCATTTCTTTTTGTTCCATTTATTTGTCATTGAATTTCTATTTTTGTTTTATAATTTTAAATACATTTTTCCAAAGTTCGAACATCAACTCTTTTGTTTTTATAAAAATATCTTCAAGTATAAAATATCCTATACCTTCAAACTCTAACAAAAGGCATCACTTGTAAAACATGAATTGGAATTTATATTGCACTTTTGACTTTCAGTGGCGTTCAACGCTGCGGGGGCTCTAAAAACCAGAGAAAAAATAAAACCAAATAAAGAGAAAAACAAACTTGTATCGGGATTAAAAGAGAGTCTGCAAAGTTACCACAAAGGTGATCACGCTTGTTTTCTTCATTCAATCCGAATACAAAAATATATCCACGCATTATGAGATGTTTTTGTAGAATTAAAAAAAAAATCCCCTAAAATTACCATCGAATGCATTCTTCACGAGAATATAGTAAAACTTCTTAATAAGAAAAAGAACAGCAGCATCAGCAGCAAACAAAAAAAACACCTTCTCTCATTTAAAGACGAAAAAATCTCATATTTCACCTTAAAACAACACTATATACGCCACCACCATGAAACCACATGATGCAAAAGTGATCAAACAACCACTTCATAGTGTCAGCTTTTTAATTTTTTGCACCTCTCCTCAATTTTACATTCATACAAAACAGCGAGCCCAGACTTCCTTCTTGTATTTTACTTTTTTTTATTTCTCTATAATCTCTCTCATTCTCTTTTTAGAACTCACCATCAATACAGACAGACAGAAAAAATTCCAAAAAAAACAAAAATATACATCTAAACCAACAAGAAACAAAAAAAACTAAACAAAAATCCATAGAAACAAGAAAATCATAATAAATTCACACCAACAAAAGTCAAATTCACGAAAGACTGGTTCTCAACACAACACACACCTATACCACTCTGCATTCCACAATGTCTTTTTTCAAACACAGACAAACTCTTGTGCCTTGTGCCAGAGCGAGTATCAGTATCTATGAGATGCACTCCAGTATTCAATTCAGTCTTTAGCAAAACCTCAGAGAGTTCGGTACTAAGATTTTTTAACGTTCTTTTTGGCTCCCTCTGTAAAAAAGTTTATTTGAACAAAAAACTAAATCTTCTTCTGAGGCCAACTAAGAATATTTGTTATTCATTTGATTTTACGTAAATCCCCTCAATTATTGAATTTTGCTAAGAAAAAAAAAATAATTAATCATAGCCGGTAAAGTGCCAGAGCGACGGCGACGGGTTTTCAAATGTCACTTTTGCGGATATGTTGTGTCTTTCATTAAAAGTATCTCAAAGTTTGAAAACAACATCATTACGCATTCGATCGTGACCCTGAACGGTTCTAACGGTCTTGATAAATAAAATCAAATTAAAACAAAAAAGCATCATCCAATCCCCAACCAAACCTGCAAAAAGGTGTGGGAGTGTGCGCAGAAAACTTAAATCAAACGTGCGATTTTTAAACCACGCCAAAGTGCAAAAAAGACGAAAATATCTCAAAACACCACAAAAGTATCTAGATACTTTGATACGTCGGTTGAAAAGTGTAAAAAAAGTGTGGAAAAAAAAGCCGAGTGTAAGTGTCCAATTTAACGTTGCCAACAACATTCTGAGAATAATAGAACTCATCTTCAACTTCTTCATCCAGGAGTCTCTGGAAATATCCTATCTCTAAAGCCTCCTTGTGGATTAAAGAAAAAAAGAAAGAAATAATTGAAAATTAAAAAAAAAAAAAATATCGAAGGAAATCACGTCGACAACTTCGAAAAGGTTGATTCCTTGTTTTTCCCTTCGAACCCAGACCTCACACCACCACCGATCACCTGCACCCCTCGCGGTCCGAGGTATCTTTTTCATTGTGCAACCATAACAACTTCTCTCTTGTCGTTCGGTGGTGCGCGCGGTGTTATCGCGAAAAGGCAATCAATTTATTGAAAAATAATCCCCCAGCCTTGTCGAGAGAAAAATAAAATTACAAAAAAATAAAAGAATACAAAAATAGTGCTTTACCAGTGATCGTGCACAAAATAGATCGATAAGCTCAACGGGCGCGTATTTAAAAGAAACAAAAAAAAAAAAAAAAACGGATACAAAAATTGTATTTTAACAGTGCTGAAAAGTTGAAATGTTTTCTTGGAGTTCCTTTGTAAATTGCAAGTCGTGTTTTTGTATATTCAATGCAAGGACACTACATCGGTGAGATCACATCTCAAGGATATAAACAAGACTCTAACAACTAGTTAAACAGCAGACATAAAATACCCCCAACTAAGCTTAACGGCACTAAACAAAAATTGATTTTCTGCCAAAAATCATGTACGAAATCAAATCAATCGAATTCGGACGAAAAACGGATAAAAACAATCAAACCCAACTGACATCAAAAAACTATTTCGATCACTATCAGCAGATTAGCAGCGATAGTGCGGATTCTTCGATCAGTACAATTCAAGTGCCAATAGTCGTAACGACGGATAGTCATCGTCAACAAGGACTAAAAGGCCAGCAGCATCAGTCGGAGTTGGAGTCGGACGAGGACACAATGCAAGTGTCACTGAGGCGTCGGCGGATATTTCAACGACAGGCGTGTCTTCTAAGCATACTGGCAGCGTTTATTTTGGGCCTGATGTTGGGCGTTTTCATGCCCATGATGTCAAGCATGTCAGGGGTTTTCATTACCGGGGAGTTGATTGGTGTGGAGCCAGTGGCTACGACGGCAGCTGTTGTAAATAAAACAGTGCTGCCACTACACCCACCATCAGACTTTCCCACGATCTATGAACTCCGTGGGGAGAAGCTGATAGAGCAACCCACAGCAGTTCCAACGGGAGCTGAAAATCTTTTCTCTGTGTCGTTCATAAAGGAGAAAGAACTACCCGGTGAGGAGGTGTTCCGGAATGCATTCCACCTGGAGCAGGATAAACACTCGGAGGACTCCATGATTGTGAAGAAACTGGATGCCATCGATGGAAGCATTAAGGAGTTCCGAGTGCAACGAACAAGTGATGGGCTCTTTAGGAAAGGCCCCGAGAGGCGATTGTCAAAGCCGTCGGTAGTCGAACAAATGTTGCCCGGTGACACTGTTCAATTAAATCTCGATGAAGCCTCACTCAGTTTCATGCCAATCGCCGAAAAAATTGTTCGTAATGCAAATCACAACACTGGAATCGTTGAAAGTGATATCTACTGGGGCAGCACGGTGGAACATTCCCTGCCAAAGGGCTTTTTGAAGAGTGATGCAGCAGCATGGAATAATTTCATTCACAACGGGGTTGTAACTCGTCTAGAGACGGGATGTGGACGAATGCAAAACCGACTGGTCGTGTTTGCCGATGGGAGTCGAGCTTGTGCCCGCTACCGTCAAAATACCGACCAGATCCAGGGTGAACTCTTCAGTTTCTACCTCGGCCAGCTCTTGAATTTGACAAATCTCGCCCCCAGTGCGGCGTCGGTGATTGATCTAGATTCGGCAACTTGGGCTAACGCCCTGCAAGACATCACAAACGCACAGTGGAAATCCACACGCCCAGTTGTACTTACAAAATGGCTACCTGACCTCGAACCAGCCGGCATACCACAGCCATTCCAACCACTCGAACGTCATTTAAATAAATATGACGTTTGGAATATCACGCTGGGCACCAGCACCAGTGCAACAACATTCCCCTCTTCACCATCATCATCATCATCGTCAACATCATCGTCCATTGCAGCCGATCAAGATGCAAATCAAAAAGGATTACTCAAACGGTTGGGTGCTGCTGCCCCAGCATCATCGTCCACCATCAACTCAGCCAGCAACAGCAATAATAACAACAACAACAACAACAACCACAACAGGTCTTCTCGTCTCAATCAATCAAAATCAGTGGCTGCTGCCGCATCAGATTCATCGTCTCTTCCAGCATCGTCATTATCATCATCGTCATCATCATCGGTGGTTGACAGAGACGAATTGCATTTGAATGCGACAGTGCTGAATCGATTAATCGAGCTAGCGCAATGGTCCGATCTAATCGTGTTCGATTATTTAATTGCGAATCTAGATCGGGTTGTTAACAATTTGTACAACTATCAATGGAATGCAGACATCATGGCGGCGCCAGCGCACAATTTGGCCCGACAAATTAATTCCCAGCTCCTGGTGTTCTTGGATAATGAATCAGGACTTTTACATGGTTATCGATTGTTAAAAAAATACGAAGCCTATCATGGTTTGCTGTTAGATAATTTGTGTATATTCCGACGGCCAACCATCGAAGCTCTACGGAATTTACGCGAATACGGTCCTGGCAAGCGGCTGCAGGAACTTTTCGAACAATCCACTAGTTATCAGGTGCGTGATGTGTTGCCATCGTTGCCAGATAAATCGATAAAAATACTAATTGATCGTATCGATCGAGTATTGGGGCAAGTACAAAAGTGTAGAGATTTATTCTCAGACAGATAATAATTATGATTCACAAGAAAAGATAGGAATTTTAAAATTTAATTTTTATTATGTTGTGTGTAATAGATGTTGAGACACATGATAAAGTAAACATTCATGATGTTGTTGTTTGTTTTTTTTTTCTTTTTCTTAAAAAAATGTGATCGAATTAGAATTTTTTCAAATTGTTATAATAAATTATTTTTTATATTTATCACAAAAAAAATTGCGTAGAATCATGGTTTACAAAATGAAGATGAGTGACGGTTTTTATTTAAAATATACAATTTACAATTTTGTTATACTTACAACGATTTGTAAAATAAAGTAAAAATATGAAAAGGGGTTATAGGAAATGTTTACCGAAATTCTGATGTAAAGTAACTTCATGCAAATTTAAATCGCGAGTAGGAATCTTGAAATGGCGGATACGAATAACTAGGTCCATTCAAACAACATCGTAAATCATCGTTTTGGTTAAAATCTTTACTTGAAAATTCTATTTCAACAAATCTAAAACAAAGTCTTTATTAAACTCTAAAAATGACTTTTTAAAATGACTTGGATTTATATTTGCAATCATAAAAAGTTTATCTCATAAAAATGCAAGCTAAATATTATTTAACTATCGGAAGATTTGAATTTTCCAAATTTATTCTCCAAGCTGAATTCAAAAAGCAACTTATCATTTATTTTTGAATAGGACAGCTTGAAAAATTTTTAAATGAACTGATTTGATATATTAAACTTTGAAAAATTTACTAACATATACATTTTATGTAATGAAAATGACCATATTAGAAAGTATTTCAAAATCATGAAGTTTTCACAACGTAAGGAGTAAAAATTTACAGGAAAATTCTATTTTCGAAGGCAACAGAATTTTTTTTTATAAATTCATACATTTAAATAAATTAAATAAATTTCAATAAATTTAGTAAAACTACATAATTAAACATAATCTTACACCTAAATAGAAAAAAAAACTCTGCGTTATTCGTGTCATTTCTTGCCGAAACTTTCCTCTGCGTTTAGTTCCCATTAACATTCTTTAAATAGACGAATGAACAAAAAAAAATCGTAAAGACTAAACAAAAAACTAGATTTTGATGTGTAACAACACGTTTGGAGAATTAAGGCAAATGCTTAATGTTCACGAAGTACTTAAACTCTTGTAAATTAAAAGACCGCAATAAAATGTATAATTTATGCACTCATTCTAAACTGAATTCATAGAAAGTTTTACTTTGATATAAGGCAAGATTATTTGTTCTAAATAAATCATCAAAGACAATTGACAAAGTAGTTACAATATTAAATATTAAATTAAAACTGACTTCATTATGTCTTAGTTTACATCAAAACTGTGACAAGTTTTAATTTTGACTAAAAGTTATGTTTCCAAAATGAAGGTTACATCAAAAATACTTATACAAACTTGTTTGAATAAACTCCTAAACATTATATTTTTGTTCATATGACTTAAAGTTCTTAGCTCAACTCTTTTGTTTAATATCTGAGTCAAAAAAAAAATATTTTAATACCTCTTAATCAATTTAAATTGTTAAAATAAATATTGGTTTAAGTTCTTGCTTTTTTTAATCTAGTTCGAAAATCAGCTCTTTTGTTTCAAGTTCTTTTATGAGAAAAATTTGAAAAATGTTGCTAAATTTTGCAATAAATTTTCATATTTTCCTTGAAAAAACATGTTAACCCTAGCGCATCAACAATTAATTAAATTTTAGTCGTATGATGCTGACAAAATACGTTTTCTAAATCAAACGTGCGTTCCTCAATTTTGTTAACGATTTTTTGTTGAATTCTTAGCTCAAGCTAAGTCTAATATGATTTAAATTTCAGCCCACATTAAATATCGTACAACATGTTTGTAAAATGACACTCATTAATTTGCCCTTTAGGTAAATTTTGTCATAAAACTGAAACAAAAAAAAAAACTTAAATATCCTATACAACCTAATTAAAAAGCAGCACACCTAAAATTTTCTCATATATATGAAGTTGTAAACCAATTTTTTTGTGCGATCATATAAACCACATAAAAGTGTTCTTGCTTCCTTCTTTACTCTGAAGTCTCAAAAATGACAGCCAGTAATAAATCAGTGTCTTTGTTTGAATATAGAAAATCTTGACGTAAATTTTTTTTGTTTTGTCAGTAGGTTGCCTATGATTTTGTATTCCGGTTTGTCACAAATAATATCATTTAAACTTTCACTTTGAAGATGAGCTGGTATTATAAAATCAGCAGAGATAATGAAAGAAAACATAAATGATTTATTAACTCTCGTCAAATGTTAGTTTGATTTGGGATTGAAAGAGTATCTGTTGATACAAAAAAAAAAACGAAAATAAGATATTCGATTTTGTTTGGAAAACAGCTTTCTAGAAATAAAGAAATGCCACTTATCCCATTAAAACCATGCTAAATTAATTACAAACTACAAAATTTTCGACATTATTTAAAAAAATATATATAAATTTTGGGAGTCTTCTACAAAGCGAATATTAAACTTTTTACAATGTAAACTTTATACAATGTAAAACATAATAAGTATGTATTACAAAAAAATCAAGGACTGATCGAAATTACAATTTATGTAAATAACTATGTTTTAAGTATGTACAGTAAAAAATTTATAATTATTATAAAAATGATGTAAAAAAAAATGTCTTGTACGGAGCCAAAAATAATTAAAAATATTAAATCTTATTGTTAACTTAAAATATTAAAAGAAAAAAAAACAAGAAATTAAAATTGTAAATAAAGTCATTAATTTAAAAAAATAAAATAAATAGAAATAAAAAGCATTAAGTGACACCTAAGTATTAAAGCCTAGTAACTATGTAAAAAATTACCTAAATAAAAATAAATGAAGAAAAAAAAAACAAGATAAAAAAAATTTGTAATTAAATATTATTCTTTAATGTAATAATATTATTAATTAAACAAACAAAAAAAAATAAGTGTAAGACTTATATTGTATATATGTAAATCGTTGTGATATACTATTAAAACAAAATATATTTTAATATATTTTAGATGATGTTTAGTTATTTTATATTAAATTTCTATGTATAAGAAGAAAGATTGGGAGAAAAAATGAAGAAAATCCATTAAAAACTAAATTTAAAACAAAACATTTTCTGTCTTTTTTTTTATATTTATTGAGAAAAGGAAAAGAGTTGGTGGTGTTTTTGATATATTTGCATAATGTACAGAAAAGGATGTCTCAATTAGATAAACACTGGATTTTTCTTTGACCTCCTTGTTTATTGGTCATTTAAATTTCATGGCATACAAATGGAAAATGTATATTAAGCGTAACAAATTCGACTCTCGTTGGTTTGGTAAGAAAAAACATTTATCCGAGACATTATTTTCATATTAAAAACTTTGCCCGTTGTTAAGAATGAAATTTATTGCTATCAGAAGGGTATGGTCACGGAACAATACACATGTCTACAAATATTAGGCTGCACTTCCCCTTTATTTGGAAGAAGGAACAGAATTTTGTTTTAAAATGAAATTCAGCTATTTTAATTTTTGGTTCTTGTAGCACACATGCTAAGAAACTAACAAAAAAAAATTGCCTTAAAATTTATTTGGATATAAATTATGTTGATGGCGGGACTGATGTACAGTGGTGAGATGACCAAAAAGATTAATTATGTTTGTATTTGGGTGTAGAACAAAAACATAAATATGGATTTTTGAATGTTTGATGTTTGCTAAAGGAATTTATGAATGGAAAAAACTATTCGGAACCAACTTAAGCGACGACTTTGCCAGCCGATAGCTTTAGTTAGTGGCTGTGGGTGGGTGGTTAGACCGCTTTTATAAGAAATGGTTTATTCCGTTGGATACGTGAAAATCTTTTAAAAACAATATCAAACACAAAGTAAAATCACACAAGTGGTCGGGTTTGTAGGAAATGTTTAAATTGAATTTCGTTGATCTTATTGACCTCAGCGATTTCATTCCTGGTTGTAAATGGTGCCTTGGCTTAGGTTAAGTTGGGATACAGATGCAATAGGTGAAGTTTGTGGATTAGAGATTTCATACAAAACCTGTCAAATGGTTTCTGGACATCCAGAAAGCATTCAGTAATGACTTGACAAGTGCTACACATGTTTTCAAAACAATAGCATATCCAAAAGCCACTTCAAAAATGCATCGCTCAGCATAATCATGCCGTCGGAAAACCATACATCAATAAAATAGTAGTTCGAATTGATTTTTAGGTTAAGTTCTTTTTTTTCATTCTGATTCCAAAAATTGATTTTGAAATACAAAGAAGAATTTTAAGTATTTTTAGGTCTTTGAAAAACTGAACCGCAATGTGTTTTTGCGTTCAAATACCCTACAGCAGAGGTAGGTACTTATTCTTTTTACATGCGAAAATGCCACCTAAGTTCGTCATGCTGTATTTTTTCCAAGTTGGTATTTTTGGCATGGAGGGCTCCCCGGACTTTCTTCCTTTTTATTCGATCACGCTTTGTCACTCCTGCTGTCGTGCAGTTTCATTTCAGCTGTGGTCAATTTACTATCAAACTTCTTCTAGGCTGTCAAACATTGGGAGCCTTACGTAAGCTCTGGACGAACAACTGACGTGAAGAGCTTCAGCTTAGGGTGCATTTTACGATCACAGAAGATGGTAGAGCCACCCTACTCTCACGCAATGTTTGATGTATTCATCACATCTTGTGCCTTTAATCGCAAATCCAAGATATTTGAACTTTTCGCACTTGGGAAGCACTGTTCTACTCAAATATGATGTTCGGATTGTGGGAACCGGAAAATGGACTCAGCATGCATTCTATATTTTTAGCACTAATTTTGTATCAATTGCTCGTTGCACGGATGTAGAATTTCCTACTTATGATGGCTCCATCGTAAGCGAAGGATCCTTCAAGCAGAGTCAAGGACTGTAATAAAGAGCAAAATTTCGCAAAGTAATTGAAAAAGCACTGTGTGGTTCAAAAATTAGCCGACTAACTTCTTATATATTCGCTGGACAGGTATCCATTTTTTGATCTAACTTAATTGAACCCCCAAAAGGAATTGTCTCTGTTCACATCAAAATTAAGTTCCAATGAATTGTAATCTTTTAAAACTATTATTCTTTTGATTTTTGGTAAACTAACATAAACTAGATACAAAATTTTGTTAAGCTTAAAAGTATTCATCAATGACTTCATAATAATGTTATGAGATGAAAAAAAGCAGACATTTTGTTTTCTTATAATGTGGTATACCAGTTTCTAATCGATGTTCATATGGCAAGTGACTGACCCGCATATAACGAAACTGTGCGGGAATATAGAAATTTTAACTAAAACATCAAGAATTTCTCAATCATATGTAAAAATAGTTACCGGCCACCACGCCGCTGTGCCGCACCACCGCACCATATATGTACTATTCAACCCAACGCCATGTTTCTTTTCTGACTGACTATGATGATATTAATTTATTGAAGAATATCGTTATTTTTTTTTCTCTTCTCTTCATCTGTTAAGCCGACGTACTTATTAGTGTGGCTTAATAAATTATAAAGTTTATTTGGTTTGAGGGAATTTCTATCCATTTGACACCATGTTTGTTATGTTTATATTTTTTTTTTTTTTTCAAATTTAGAATGTATCTATACACACATGTGACTGAGAGAGCGATTTTCTATCTCAGACAGGAAAAAAGCGTTTAAATGCGGATTTATTTGACAGTAAATGCGATTGGATAGGTGAATGGTGGAATACTTGGTTTAATGACTGGCTTAAACGGCATAAGTTTTGACAAGCAATAAGTTGATGGATAGTAATGGTTTTAATTTTAAATAATTTTTTTTTTTTATATTAATGGAATTAAAATGAGTTATAAAATTATTTTCTTATTGGATTTAGGAAAAAGTAAGGTTATAGTTGTTTTTTCAAGTTAATAAAGCAGTATAGAATATGGTGTAACAGGGAATCGTGTGTGGCTTAAACTTTAGTAATAAAAATCTATAACCAAAATGGCTAAATCCTTATATATATAAGTATTAAACGTTTAAGCTATAGGAATTGCAGTTTCGAATTGGACTGAATAGTATTCAAATATATTAACTTGAGGGGAATGCTAAGCAGTATGGTTACAAAAATTAAGTTAGAGGTTAATTCGACTTAGTGGTAAAGTATTGATTGCAGTTTAAAAAAACGTTATTCATTTAAAAACTAAAATTGACATTTTGACTTGCCAGCTGCTTTAAATAAAAAGTCAACGAAAATATCAACTAGTTGAAATGTGTCTCCAAAAGTATAGGTTCAACAATGTTTTAACTATTTTCAAAAATAGAGCCAACATCATTTTAAAATTTCATTACGTTAAATCGTTAGACGCCCCAGGATGGGGGATGAAAGGTCAGTTGCCCTCAAATGGTTCTGAAAAAATATAAAATTTCCAAAATATTTTTAGTTTTTACCACAAACTTTTGAAAAAAAGCGATTGTTACCTTGACTTTTTCCGTTGAAGTTCATGTTTTGCCCCACCCTGGAAAAAATCTCTTGCCATCTCCTCTAACAAATCCAGAGGGCGTTTGTGATCGTTACTCTGGTTTTAAAAGGATACAAGTGTAAGTAATCGTTGCTCTTATTATGATTGGCATTTTACTTAAACGAAGGCAAAACGTTCAGGTTTTAAGTTCTACAATTTACGTTGAAAACATATTTTTTTTGAGTTTTTTGAAACACCGAAATGTTTCAATCAAACAACAATCTTTAAAAAAGTGATTGCATTGAAAATCTGTTAATCTGCAAAAAAAAAAAAATATGAACACGATGTAATGCTCTTTTCAAAAAATTTACACCGCTCGTCTTTGGAAACGGATTTTTGTTTTCTGTACAAAAATTGTGGTGATGCAAAAGTCGTGCGAGTTTTACCAATATTGATGTGTACCAACTGATAATCATTTTGTCACGAGTTATTCATTATTGTACGAGTTAGTTTGTTCAAAAAATTTACACATTTAAAATAATTTAATCATTGATTTTGAATATTAATATTAAAATTAAAAAAAAAATTGCAATACCCATAACTAATAAAAGAAAATCAAAACATGTGTTGGCGTTAGCGATAAATTCCACGACATCATAATAATATGGACTGGCGCCAAATCACTGCATTTTTTTGTCCACCTCCATGTTCCAGTCACAGCTTCGGACAACGGATATCAGATTGTTAATTACAAAACCGAACTGCATATAAACAATTAAAAATTCAGTGTAGTAGATACAAATGTATCAGCACCATGACAGCGACACACGATATCAGCAGCGAAGCAAAGCAGCTCAGCTCAGCTCAGCTCACTGCACCACACCACACAAACTGTTTCCCATTAATTCATTCATAATTTAAATTTACATAATTTTATCAAAAGTTACCATGTTCAGAAGTTATATTGTTCATAGGGATTTGAACTTATTTGATTCTATATAATATTCACCGGGCTAGAGAAGCTTGAGAACTGCAGCCATGGAGCCATGTTCTATGAAGAAAATATATGCAAAAACAAACAACGTCACTGACATGACTTAGTTTGAGAATGAATAACGCTTGCAACAGATTGTGTGGCATGCTGTGGGGTGGGCGTGAGATTTGTTGCTATTGGCATTAAGAATAAAATAATATTCTGATATGTTTTATTTTATAACTTGCTGTGATTGTATAAGAAAGTTTCAGAGAGAATGTTCAAGGTGAGGGCAATCGTTATTGTAATTAATGCTCGATTAATTAAGGTTTGTTAGAAGCCGTTTGTCCACGGAGGTATTTAAATCAAATTTATATCCCAAACATAGGTTTTTAATATTTATAAGGAATAACTATTATTGGAAATAAAATTAAAAATGAAAACATATTTTAGAAAAGAGAACGTTGTAAGTGTGACAGGCTATAAGGTTTGTTATGTCATATCATAAAATATCAATAACACTTCCCTAAATTTTAAAAAATTATCTTAGTGTGAATATACAATTTTAATTTCTTATAATATAAAGTGGTTTTGACTTAGTAACGAAATTTTTAAAGTGTTTTTTAAGCATTTTTTAAACATGGTTAAATGGAAAAAAATAAAAAAAAAATCTGTTGCAGTCAGTTTCATAAGCATTGTGGCAAATATTGTATCCAGCATTTGTTCAAATCAACTCTCCAAAGTGATCCAGTACTTGATGCTGCATTGCCTTAAAATGTTATAAATAGAAATGATGAATATAAAGAAACTTAACCTCTGTGACGGTTCTAACTTTTACTAATGTTGCTGACAAATTCTATGACTTATTGGTAAATTCTAGAATTTCAACATTTCAGGAATTCACAGAACTTACCTGGAAATCCCAGAAATTTTCTTAGCAACGTTGGTGAACTTTCTTTTATAGTAGCTTGCACGAACCAATTCGTGGTTTCCAGGGAATTGAATTCCTGTTTCGTGGCCCTTCTCCCTCACTCAATTCCGATTCTTCCCGCAAGAAATATTTAGTCATCAGGTTAGTCGCTAATCTTAACAGATTTTTTTTTTTGATTAAAAGTTTCGTACCCGGCAGATTTCGCAGGTTCGAACGAACTTTCAAAAATAAATGTTAATATTTTTAAAACTTAGATTTATTAAACGCAAGGTGGTGGAAATGCATTATGAAGCATGAAAACATAACATTTTTAGAAAGTAGCTAAAAAAAACTACTATTAAAGTCCAAAATCTATTTATTATAAGACCAAACTTTTGAAGTTTCATACAGGTCTCGTCAAATTCGAAAAATTTCAGTCTCAACTCAGTGTCTTAAATCTAAACCTCTTCTGGGAACCAACTTAATTTTCTCTTCTCTTGTTATAGGAAAATGTGAGAAACAGCAATTTGAACTTGAATAGAGGCTATCTGATATTTGAAATATTCAATTTTATTTAAAAAAACAAAATTTTCAAATGGTTTTCTTTACTACCAGAACCACCGAGACTCTCGGTTATTCTCGGATGCCTAAACGAGACGAGACCGACTCCAATACTAGTATCGGGCGAACTATTTATAATCTATGACCGGTTCACTAATAGATTGGTACTAATAAAATCCATCAACTATCACACCTTACTGAACCATAAAACTAATAGCTATAGGTAATAGGTATATGTGTTAAATTAATTGCATTCTAATGATTATCCCAATTTATAGAAAATTAAATCGATCTTTTACGCTGCTGCAACGATCAAAAATCCTTTATTTAGCTTCTAATGCTGGTACCCCAAAAATATAAGAAAATTAAAATCCTTAAAAACAACACACAACCGAAGATAAATTAATCTCAAGTTAGCCCAAAAGAAAGATGAAAACAAAACAAAACAACAAAAATATCTTCATACCTACATATGTATGTATGTACATAAGCTAAAGAACCAGATCCCATGTCAAGCTCTCCAAAACCACTGATTGCAGTTGTACATAATTCAATAATTCTAAAGTGGCAGCCAAGTAAGAAGTGTCCAGGTTGCACGGATACATTGCACCCTCTCACAACATCATTTATACAGCTACACGTCAGATAAGCTGAACAAGTCTAAATAGATAACCCCGACGACGACGACCGACCGACCAAAAACGAACCGAAAAAATTCACTCTATGCGTATGATGGTTTTTCTATAAAACGCATATGTATGCGATAGATACACAAATACCTATATCCCGTTGAGTAACCAAAAAGAAAAGAAAGTAATTCAGTTCTTAAATATGTGATAACTTTTCACTTTGCATCGTCGTCGTCGTCGTTGTCTACGGTCGTTTCATTCAGAGCCCCCAAGAGTACTCTTCTCCCGCTCTGAGTCATTAAGGAACGCAACACATACATAAATGTGCATTATAAATGCACTGCACTGCCTAAGATGAAGAAGATGAAGATGGACCAAAAAGACAAATGAAAGAAACCAAAACAAAACAAAAAGAAATATCTATTTTGTCGTCCTCCTATATACACTATAACCTATAGCTGGACTAGACAAATGTACAGACGAAAGATTTCAAGCCTCGCAAACCCATAAACCCAGACCCAGCAGAAGACGTTGAGATATACACACAGATGGATGACCACGTAAATGGATGACGGGACCGTAGCAAGTGAGGCCAGTTTAATCTATTTACAGGTACCATTATGTGTGTAGAAAAAAAAATTATAAAAAGAGTCAAACTGCACTTAAGATACATCACCAAAATAGATGAAGAAACCCAAAAGGACGGTGACTAAAGTCAGGGCTGGAGCGGGAGCGGCGGCGGGTTGCAGAAGAAGTTTCAACAGTAAACAGATAAAGCTCAACATATTTTTTTAAATAAACATTTTCGCGAATTGTACTACTGACCAAGCCAAATAATTTGACAGAATTTCTTCCAAGAATAATCAGGACAAGTGTGAATGCCACAGAATTTCCGTGGTTTTTCCTTTGCGGGGCCTCCACAACTCCTTGGGGATGTATGTCGGGTTTCTCCAGCTCTTCCTCCGTTGCGCTGATTCAACTTCAGTCTTTCTTGGGCAAGTACTTCGAGGTTGGCCGGCTAGTGTGTGCTTGAGCGAGAGGGTTTCATTGCATCGCTTGACTCCAAAATCCCAATGTACTTGTCACACTTTCGAACCATATGAACAATATACTGTCATTTGCTTCCTTTTATTATAGAGCTAATAAATTCCTGACCTGTTCTGGCATTAAGCTTATCCTTGGTCAACATCAGGATGGTTAGCAGACATCTATTTACTTTGGATTTTGCAAAGGAAGTAAGAACTATATTGATATTGTCTAATGTCTTTCCGAAGTCGATGAACAACAGGTGAAGTAGTGATCGATATTAAATGCACTGCCCACTGAAAGTATCTGTCATTTTAAGGACCTTCTCTCTCGTCATAGAAAAGGGTCCTCTAATTCCAATAATCAATCTTTGCCGGGTTCAAAAAACGTCAAGGTGATCATCATCATCATCATCGGCTCGACAACCGGGGTCCGGTCCTGGCCTCCTTCAACAAGTCTCTCCACCTATCCCGGTCTTGAGCCGACGCCATCCAGTTGCGCACCCCAAGGCTTCGGGCGTCCTGGTCTACGCCATCTCTCCAGCGCAAGCATGGTCTACCACGCTGCCGTCTACCATAGAATGTACCACAAAGGACTTTCCGAGCAGGTTCCTCTTCACTCATGCGAGCTAGGTGCCCTGCCCACCGGAGTCTACCGAGCTTAATTTTTGTCACTATGTCTGCTTCAAGGTAGATTGCGTACAATTCATGATTGTACCGTCTCCGGAATCGCCCTTCCTCACATATGGGGCCAACAATTCTCCTTAAGACTTTTCTCTCGAACGCGGCTAAGAGGTCGGAGTGTCTTTTGCTAAGCACCCAAGTCTCGGATCCATACGTGAGTACTGGCAGGACCATGGTCCTGTACAGCAGCAGTTTTGAAGTTATATAGTCAAGTTATAGTTATATAGTTATATAGTCAAGGTGATATCATCCTTTATTCTAGACGTACCATTCTTACGTTCGGTTTGATATCTCTCACGCTTGCAATTTCAGCCTATTTACACGTTACTCCCTAAAGCTACGCAAATAGTTACAAGGAGGTAAACCAATCACTTCATCGTGTCTGAATCTTGCAATACTTCCTCAGCCAAGTTTTGAACAATTAGTATTTTCATAATCGGGCAGGTCCCCAAAATTCTTCGGAAATTGGGAACTTGGATTATGTTCGTTGTGACCCTTAGAATTTATTGGTACCAGGCATAAAATATTCCAAAAGAAATGGGCCGTGCTTTTATTGCAGTGCAAGATGCAGTGGAAACGAATCGGTTTTTTGAATTTTCAAAGAAGGGAAAAATTCCATGGGGGATCGTATCTACAGTGATCCAGCCATGTCCAAATCCACATGATTTTACCAAAACCCAGCAACATACAAAATTCCTATTCTCGCACCGCTGCTGAATCACTTATGTGAGCGTGTGCTCTTATGCACATACAATTTACCGTGTTATGTGCGATGGACCATATCTCACATATTAGTTCTAGGTATGTTGCGCATAAAGAAATATTTGCTATACACCACATTTACAAGCTCTTTCACTTGTCCAAAAGTCTATATCACTGCGAGTCTTAGGTATTTTTTTCAAACAACACACACTCTTGGTATTATTGTTCGACTATGATTTATGTGGCAAATGTATCTACAGCTTTGTCACCTGTTGTAACTCTGAGACATTTCAAATAAGTCAGAGACATATAATACAAAATGTATACCGAAACTCGAAACCGCGTAGAAAGAATATTTGTATCTTTTAGCTACACACGTGCGTTCGTATATAGCTAGATATAGAAAATTAACGACAAACTTTTATCTCGAGAACAATGACTGGCTGAGGTGAACTTGATTGATTGTTAATAATACATTTATTTTCAGAGAACAAAAAAATGTAAAAAAGTAAAATGAAAATCAACAATAGAGCTCCATATGTGTGATGTGTGGAGAACTGAGTGAGTGAGTGGCTTCATGCCAGATAATATACATCTTTTCAGTTTCTTTGAGAAGTATCTCTTTCTCACGCACCGCGCATTGCCCACCAAAACCAATAGCCATTCCACCATCACCAGCACCGTTGCGGCGCGTCATCATTTATGATGGTTCGGTGATGTTATTTGGCCACAAGACCCAAAGATATTTGTGTATGTTTTCTTGTTCATGGGGGCAAATGAAAGATTGACTACAATTTGTAACTCTCCGGTCAGGTCCACAATGGGAGCCGTTTAAACTGAAATCTTTTTTTGATAGAAGGCCACGAAAGAACAAGAAAGTGATCATGTTGGGTCATTTCTCTTGGCCTTTTAAATCTTCTGCTAAACAAAATATAAACGACGACGATGCACAGTGGTTTTTTGGTTTACCTCCATCGAACACACATCCACCATCATCCAGAAGAAGGTGAATTCGAAAGTTTTTTTTTTTTTTTTTAAATTTCGAGATGTATTTTTAGAATTCAATTAGTTTGAACACAAAAAATAAGCTGCATAAAATTGAGATAATTTGGGATTATGTATTGAGTTCATAAATATGAGTTTCACCGATATTTTAAATTTAGTATGATGCCGGGGAAACCAGGAAAACTTTTTTTTTCGTGCAGTTGAACAGAAACACAAACAATATGCTTGCTTAATCACTCCAATATTTTAACATCAGTTATTCATTATCGTAAGTTTCATAAAGCCGATAGAAAATAACTCTTCTTTATTTATTCTTTATTGCTCTGCCATTTCATTGTAATATGCCTTTTTGTGTTCTTTCAGAATATCTTTAAAGTTTTTTTAAATCAAGATGCAAAAGTAATCAACTGATGGTGTCATATTTTTGAACTAATTTAGTGATCTGGTCATTGGCGTATGGGTAACCAGCAAGAAGTAACCAGCTGGACTCTTCCCCTGTAACGTTTTTCACGCAACACTCCGCAAAGCATCTAACCCATGAACTTAACTTTGGTCCTACAGTAAATTATAGGGATTCATTCTTTAGCCGTACCACGGATATGTAGAATAAGTTACGAAAATCGATATTTCCCACCCCACCCAGTACAATCTACGGGCATTCAAGATCAATGTTCATCGGTTTCTTCTCTTAAATCTACTAAAACCCCGCTAACACTGCTCGGACCATGTTGAAACATTAAGGGTAGCTAAATCCCTTGAATGTGAGATAATTATAAAAAAAATCAAGTCCCATCCCTAAAATAAAGATAAAAAAATGAAGCGAATCAACAGCAGCAGGTGCATTTTTTAAAAAGTATGCTGGGAAACTATTAAGCCTTACTTCTATCGGTGCGTACCTTGATTAGTATTTGATTCAGTTATCTAAAAATTTCACAAAAATGAAGAAAAAATTGTTTAAACAAACACAGAAATAAAAACTTTAAAAAATCTCCAACATGTGATTGAATAGTTATTTTCATACTTTTACATAAAAAAAAGTCCAATGTACAATAAATCATACTGAAAAGAACAACATTTATAATAAATAATAAAAATAAAGCTTGAAGCAAATTAAAAGTCTGTTCATAATTTTTGTTGGTCTTAATTATTAATTTTGTTTTCACAGAAATGTGATTTCTGTCACAGCAAAACACAAATATTTTACCTTCTTTTATTCTGAAAATAGATTCAAAAAAAGGCCCCTTTCCTAATCAATAACAAACTCTCTCTCATTACTAAAGAAAACACTACAACAACGGTACAAATACTGCACAAACCTCATAAGTGGAAGATTATCATAACTTAAAAAAGGAAAAACAAATTGATGTCCAAAAATAACATTTCCATTTAGCCCCAATATTACGTTACTTAGTAAACACTAACAATCAAAAACGAATCATATATTTCTTCCCCCCCCCCTCCGGGTCCTTTCCGCTTAAAATTCTTCTTATGAAAATATTATTTTCTTTTTCTAGTAATAATCATCCACAACACTGCCAATGATGATGATCCTCTCTATTCAAAGACGACATCATAGCATATCTATGACTAAATCTAATATCTCGACTCATAAGTTGTAATCAAAGTGAATTATAAATTATGCCTATGACAATGATAAGTTTTTTTTTCGTGTGTGTGTGTACGTGTAAGTATAATAGTCTTTCCATATGTCATAATATCAACAATATCACAATTTATTGTTATACATATCTTTTTATATACAACATTTTTTTTTTTTTCATCAAAACAAAAGAGCTGAGCAACAAACTTGATTTTCATTATCATCATTTCCTTCTTGTGTGTAAGCTAGGTTCTTTATTTTTTGTTTTCTTTTCGAATGAGTTTATGTATTATCTTCACAAGTCGTGTCTGTTTTTCATCTTCATCACCTTTCTTGTGAAGAAGGCACATGATTTTCCTGAAAAAATAACAAAAAATATGAAAAAGGTATAAGTTTCAAAAAAAAAAAATCTAACAGAGGTGTGTGGTATGACAAAGGAAAAAATGAAAACAAATAATATTAAAGCTGAAAAGCACATGCAATGTCACTGTCTGTCAAATAAAAATCAAGGCGTAAACTGTTATCTTCATCATTACACCAGGGAATTGGTATAATTTGGAAAGTTGGAATAAAGTCGCTTCTTGTTGTGATTTCAAACAAGAAATTATTATGTGAAGGAGTTTCTTATAAGAATTTTATCGCGCAAGAACTATTAGTAGATTTTTAATGTAAATTTATTAGATTCTTCAAGAGGAAATATGAAAAGCTATCTGTTAGCCATAATTTAATCACTAATAAAATTGAGTAGAATTTATGGTAAGATGACTTAAATGTTTTCACATTAAATTTCAGGGATCACAATTAAAAAAAATGTTCACATTTAACTTTATTCATTCAGTTCAGATAAAGTAAAAGAAATAGAACTACCTTCCTACACTTTAGGCCAGCAGCAAACTAATCACCTTCAATTCATCAAATGTTGAAGGTAAACATTCAAACTCTTTCCCACAACGAACCTTAGTCTTCTTGGACTTCTTTTTGATTTAGTTTTCTCAAAACTGTATTGCTTTTATTGTTTTTTTTGCATTACGAACTCGCATGATCCGGGGTCATACCATCTAATCGTGGGTGAATGAAATTCAAAAAATAACAGACTTATTTTTTTTTGACACCATTCATAGCTGTCGTAAATCATGGATTTTTGTTTCTTAATTCTTAGACCGAAACGAATTCATATGTGATTCCACTTTAAAATTGATTCTAGAGACCAGGGCATGAAAGACATAAAGACGTGATTTAAGAGCTCTTCCCAGACAAAAGCGAGATACATCCCAAGAGTCCAGGGCGCGTTTTCTAGCTTTGATTGAGATATATATTTTTCACCACCACCGCCACCACACACAAAAATGCATCCTTTTTCCTGGATTTCCTCCAAAGCAGACCACATCACACGCTGATCGCACAGCAAACAAGAAAAAAACTAACAGCCAGCGTGGGGAACACCACACTGCAGCACCACCTTGGTGGTGATGCCTTCTCAAGAATCACACGTTAGATCGAAATGTTTTGCTCATTTCAACTCTGGGTTTTCGGTATAGAGAGGGTCTTTCGAAACCATTGTGACGGATTGATTTGTTGGAATTTTACAATTCTACAACAATTCAGTTCTGAATTCGTGCGGACACACATATATTCCAATCCAAGTGCCGAGTGTGTAGGCTGTCCCACACTCCACCATATATATGCATATAGGGGTTCCGTAGAGTGGTCAGAATATTTTATTGGCAACAGATTTTGAGATATGACGTAGGTTAGAAAAACATGATGCAGATGCAAAAACAAATAAACAAACAAAAAATAAACTTCTAAATTTATGTTTACACACAAATCTTGTTGCGCGCTGCTAGTGTGTGATATAGAGGCTAACGTTCCTCTACTTCCTTATTCCAAAAGAACCAAAGAACCAATACGGCGACGGATTTAGTAGCTAATAAAACAAAAATAGCCCAACAATATTTATGGCATTAGCATTAGACTTTATGTGGTAAGAGTAGTTTACACACACTCGCCATACAGTCGACAGTGTGTCATGCGAGAAATCTATAAAAGGATGTAACAACTAACACTCTGTAAAAGATCTCCGGTTAGTTGAAACAAAAATTGTTATTTTACGATCTTACATTCAAATTAGCTAAATGTAGAAAATAATACTGAATCTTTTATAGGCATAACATTATTTTGCATATAAATCATATTGTAGTGATGAGTTCTAATGACTTAACCCTGAGGCAAGAGGTCTATTTAATTGGGATTTAGTAAACACGAAGAAGTCATGGGGGCTATAAGAATTTTTTTGTTTGTTGGGAATTTAATTGATGGCTACGTAGGTGTTTCTTACAAACTGACTAAGGAATACAAATTGAATTTAAAGATATGTGTTTTATAAGATTCCAAATAATACTTTGGGAGCTTTGATTCGGTTATTTCCAGACTTCTTAACAAGGATGATCATTTACACTTTAAAGATGGTTCTATGTTTTCTTTATGAATATTGTATTATGATAAGATCATCATCATCATCAGCTCGACAACCGGGCTCTGGTCCTGGCCTCCTTCAACAAGTCTCTCCACCTATCCCGGTCTCGAGCCGACGCCATCCAGTGGCGCACCCCAAGACTTCGGGCGTCCTGGTCTACGCCATCTCTCTAGCGCAAAAATGGTCTATCACGCTGCCGTCTACCATAGAACGTACCACAAAAGATTTTTCGGGCCGGTTCCTCTTCGCTCATACGAGCTAGGTGCCCTGCCCACCGGAACCTACCGAGCTTGATTTTTGTCCCTATGTCTGCTTCAAGGTAGATTGCGTACAATTCGTCTCCGGAATCGTCCTTCCTCACGTATGGGGCCAACAGTTCTCCTTAAGACTTTTCCCTCGAACGCGGCTAAGAGGTCGGAGTGTCTGTACAGCAGCGGTTTTGAAGTTATGGTGAGATTTCTGGATTTGAAGAGCTTTGACAAACTATAGTAGGCTCTGTTAGAACTGAGTAGCCGTCCGCGTATTTCATCTTCTATATTATTACCGACTGCTACTATGGACCCAAGGTATTTAAAGGACTGCACCACTTCAAATTCGTGCTCCGCTATCTTGACTGTTTGACCAACTGTTCTTCTCGCATTCGACTAATGATAAGATATTAAACTTCAAATGCAAGCTGATTGTCAAAACCTGGTCAAAGTTCTTTTGAGATAATTTAGCTCTTGTGCATTCTTCGAATTCTCCAAAGAGGAAATCACCACCAAGGCCCGACCTTACTTCTTAATTTTCTGCCAAGAGTCCAACAGCTCGCGGTGCAAATGCAGTTTAAAATTTCCTCCGACTAACTTATTTGGGAAGAAATAATAATCCTGAAGGTGCCCAGTAATGCCCAGTCCCACAGCCACAGGATACATCATCAGAATAGATTTCCAGTGCAGTGCTCAAGTAAAAAAATTCTGCCTTCAAGAACGAATGAAGCAACGATGACTACGCGACGACGGCGATGGTGACCGACGCGACGGTTATGGATAGTGCAGGACCAATTATCGTTGCGTCATTCGCCATATTGAACACAAAAACGTATAAACTCTTAACTAGACTCAAAATAAAAAAAAAAAATTATAAAATAAAAAATAGACGTGGTGTTAAACCTCATCATCTCGTGGATCGTGGATCGGTAAAGATGATGGCGACAAAAGTCGCCACTTGGTTACCTTGAATGGTTCTGCTATAGGTATAGGTACCTACCTACTTTGAGAAAAATATTTTCAGAAAAAGAAAGAAGATTCTATCGCGTGCGTTATCAGCGTTGAAGTTGAAGCGCATAAAGATTATTCCCCTTTGGTGAGAAGTTTTTTATGTTTTTTTTTTTTTTTAATTTAATTTTTTTTTTTTGTTGTCATACCTTTGGGTCGTTAAAGAAGCGTGAAAAGTCCCTGAGAAATAAAAAAGGGATAAACATCAAAACAAGAAACTACAAGAGGAATGTCCTTTACCTACACTCGTCTACATGAATGAGTCATGCACAGCTCCAACGATCATCATCAAGCGAAAACAAGATGAAAATAAAACAAATGTTCTGCAGAGTCCGCTCTAGTCGATCGTCGATCGTTGCTGTGCGTCGCCTTCTCCGTCGCGGTCGTCGATTCAGGGATGCTGCTCTTTATGAAATGACGAAGATGATGGTGTCTGCAACTGGGCATGGCCGAAAAGTGAAACTGGTTTGCTTTGCTCTCTACTTTAATTTTTTTTTGTTGTATGAGTGTTTTTTTTTTTGGGATTCATTTAAAGATTTTAACTTTTGCTACTTTGTGCAGCGCGTGTTTTGTTATATGGATGATATTTTATTTAGGATACTTTGAAGATAAATCTAAACTGCACGTGCAGGTTGAAGTCATCTTAAATTGATGAATCGATAGATTTGTATGGTACATGCTGGGGATTAGATGCTTCAAAGGGATTAAGACTGCATTAAATGAAGGAAGGATATCTTTCTGAAAATCTCTTAAAAGCACTTTTAGTTAAATTGTAGGTACTTCTTGTGGACAATCCTAAGGAATAATTTAATCCTCATTTGCAAAGCATAGTAGTAACAAAATACGCATCAGTTTTTCGAATTTTTCTTCTTCCTTAACCGAAGATTGTCTTAGTCTGGCATGGCGGGCGTCTCTCTACTGGGACCACATTGCTCCCACTTTTTTCCTTCGCTTTAAGGCTCTACTACTTGTTGAGTTCGCCGGGCTTACATCAGAAATCGTCGACGGGCCACCCCGTTTTGGATTGTTCCACATCAGAAGCCAACTGAATACAGGTGTTGGAATGCTGAGTACTAGTGCCTTCTAATACTTGTTACATAATAGTACCAGCTTAGTTGCTTATGCTCCATTTTTTCCAAGATGGTATTTTTGACGTGAAGGCTTCCTCGGATTTATCGTCCTTCTTATTCTATTTCGTTTGGTCACTCCTGACTTCCATGCGAACCATCTGCAATTCAGCTGCTATTAAACTTGTTCTTGTATACAATTCAAGGATGTAATATGGTTTAATTCATAAACATTTATTTAAAAGAAAATTTATTTAATTGTATTTTAAAAAATCTATCCAATGAAAAACAGCCGACCGCTCTATGATGTAAAACTATCATAATGACATAAAACATAATAATGACCATCATATAGTTTTAAGGCTTTTCTTCAAAAAAGTGTCTGTTAATTCATCTTTTTTCCCCCCACAGTATCTTATTACCAAAATTCATATCGAAACCATTAATCAATAATTTTTTGTTTCCAAAATCATTAGGAACACAACAACAATCCATAAAACATAAAAAATCTACCATGCTGTGCTCATTCTTTATAATGTTATTGTACCTACTCCAACAATTTAATGATTCCACTTTGACCTCTTATCGATAGAATAAAATCATTCCCCGCCACACCATTCCAGGCAGGCATGATTCAGTTAATAGCTTGCCAGCCTTGTTAACGGTTGTCCCGCACATCAACTAACATTATTCGTGGGTAATAACAACTACCTGTCTTATGTTAAATTGTTTCAATGAGTCTTCCAAAAAAAAAAAAAAAAATAGTTACAGATTGGCATGCAGAGAACTTGTCTTCGTTAGTCGTGATGCGCGATGGTGTTCCTATTTTGAAACCCAAAAAAAATTGATTTTGAACCAATAAATGACAGAGACATGACAGAGGTATAGAAAAATAATTCTGGGAATATAGCAACACTTGGGCTTGGATTGAAATTAAATCTGAATAGATAGAACTGTCTAACGGATGATTTATTGGAATTTCGTGTGATACGTCATTTTATATTTTGACTTTCACTTAAGGCGTGAACTGTGTTTAACAAGCTTGCTATTGTTGAAATTAATTTTATTGACATGATAGAAAAAATAAAAAGCTATCAAAAGGTTACGAGAGTCAAGTGAAGTGAATTTTGTTTGTTGAATCTAAGAAAACAAAAATCGACAGTTTGAGTTGAGAAAAATAAATTGACGTATTTGAAAACATATAAAATACATAACAAATAGACTTTAGTTGCGAAGCAAAAACTTAAAAACTGCGCAAAAATTATTGTGTTATGTGCAAATATGTATTTATATCTCTCCATGATTAGTTTTTGGCCAGTTTTTGTGCATTAATTTTGTTTGAATTCGTCTTCTAAAATTGTTAATGAAGTTTGTCAAAAACTTGGTTTTTCAAAAAAAATAAATGTTTTGTATGCAAAATAATATAGGATTTTACTTTAGCTGCAGTTTAACAGACCATGTTAAGTTCAGGACTACACTTTCTCTTAAGTAATCAAATAATATGAATATGAATTGTTTGATTATCGTTAAGAAGTTAAAGAAGAGATCTTAAAAAAAATTCTAATTTTCCGTAAAAGTCATGTTGCGTTTTCATAACACTATAGCCGGAAATGAGTTAAAGAATAAGAAATTTATTTAAAGAAATGTTGCTATCGAAAAAGGCAAGGTTTTCTAGGTTGGAGCAAGAAAAATATAAAAAAAAACAGCAAATTTTTTTAAAGAATAAATTTTCAAGCTTAAATTTAAAAAAAAATACGTTGACTTTTGATGGGAAACTGTTTTCAAAATATGATTTAGGTAATCAATTGGTTTCAATATTTAATGCTTCTTGGTCTCGGTTTTGGTTTAAGTCCTTGACTCGATCTTGGTCTCAGTTTTTGTCTCTTCTCGGTTTCGTCTAGCTACAAGGCCGGACGAGACTGAGGCTGGATTTACTCCTAGACATCCGAGAGTCTCAGTAGTTTTAGAACCATCTTCTAAATTGGTCCCAGTACTAAACCGAAACGAGACTTAATCACATGAGATCGAGACGAGACTTTAAATTTTCAACGGACCTTCCAAAGTCTCATCTCGGCCTTATTTATAAATTTGAAACTAAAAGCTGACTGTATATCTTTTGATGTTAGTGACCTTTTGATACTATATGCTGTTGTTGAATGGGCTTCAGGTCAAATGAAACAAAATATTTTATTTTTGTCACCTGAAGCCCATTCAACAACAGCATACCTAAAAGCTGACTTAAATAGTAATTAAATATTCAGTTTAGTGTTTTGAAAGTCGTAAGTCTCTGTCCAAAAACTACGTTCTCGTTTTTAACTTATCTCGTATGCCTGAGTCTCATATAACACACATAGAATGTCGTATGAGTATATCTCAAAAACGTCATATGAATCAATAATTTTGTGTTCGCCCGGATTTTATTCTGACTTGACTACTTCAACATTTTGTTCAATTCCAATATTCCAAATACACAGTTACTAAGTTACAGTTTTTTATTTCAGCAAAAGATACAAAAAACAGTAACACAAAAGTATACTTATCAATCTCCACTCACAAAAGAAACCCATAAGTGGGTAGCTTTTGCAGTTGTCTTTACCACAATTCATCACTTTTTGAAATTTGAATTGCCTTGCTTCCGCAATCAATACCAGGACCAGGTCAAATTCGCGAAAGTTTTAACTTTGTGCTCGTCATTATTGTCATAAGGCTCCCTCTTCAATAAACTCAAACCTCCACACAAAATAATTATATTTCCATAACACGAGTGCCATATTTCGCTGAATAATTAAGGACTAATTTCTCCTGCGCATAAATTACAACACCCATCAAGACTCTGTTTCACATTCAAATGACTTCCCAACACAATATCAATTAACTTTAAAAAAAAAAAGAAAAAAAAACAAACAAACAAAAAATAACATTAAAAGGAGGACAAAATAACAAAACTCAAACTTGAATGTATCTCTTATAACTCTCAAGGATCCCATCAACATTAACCGCACCCAGCACGATGCCCTGATGCAAAATTTAAATACCCCCGCATAGCGAAAACACATTTCAATTTCGCATATGTTACCTGCGCGCGTTCTGTGCAAAAGACCTCAAGTGGCTCACCATTCTGAGACACCGCGCCAACTTGGGGCGCGACACCATCGCGACACAGCGTACAGGAGCTGCGACATCTCAATCTACACATTGTATCTACAAACATCCATGGAGATGAACACCTTTTCCTCACTTCCAGCCTCTGCCAGACTTTTAGGTCCATCGACTCGTCGTCTTTGCTTTGCATTTCCTTCTTTTGGTGTATGTTTATATCTTTGCCATCTCTACCCCTCTCGAATCCACTCAGCTAGGCTAATGTCAAAACTCTTCCAACAACAACAACAACTGCTTCTTCTATACATTGGAAGTTGGTTGTGGTAAGCAAATCAATAGCGCGATGTTCAGTTCTTGATAAAAAGAAAATAATTTCAATGTCGCATCGTCGCGTCGCGTCGTCGTCGTCGCAGAGTGGAGCTGGGGCTGGCTATGGAGTGTCGTGCGATACAAATCGAGATATTTGCTTGCTCCACCTTTTCTTTGGAAAACCAAGCTAGCTGTGCCAACTACTTAATTGCTTAATTAATTGGTGTATCCAGATCGAGAGGGAGGCCAAATTGGACATTATTTCAATATCCAATGATCGTTGTCATTGGTGTTGCTGCGAAGTGCAAACTTCGAACATTAACGATATCGAAGATGTGTTTTACGAAGCAATTCCAATGGTCTTAGGTCATGCACAGGGGCATATTGATTTAAATCGACGACAAAAAAAAATCAAGATTGGTCAGAAAGTAATAAGAACAACATTCATTGAAGGCATATGGACGGACATACAAGGTCGATACAGCTTTGGCTAATGCGATAATTAATTGTGACGTGCTTCACAAAAATTTTTAAGCTTTTATGGAGGCAAACGATTCTTAGATTAATCACTACCACCACCGCTGTAAATGGAGCATAAAGTTGGCAAATTTAGTGCTTTATTAAGATGTTTCGAATACATTGAATTTTATAAAGAGTGAAGTTAAATGGACTTTCCAAACCAATGGGTTTGACTATAAAAAGTGAACTTAACTTTATGAGTGACGAGTGAACATGGTATTGAAAACGAAGGGGCTACTACTAATTAGAGTGTGATAGATGAAGTTCTCGCATGAACTTACTTATAGTTTGACCATTGACCTAGAAGTAAAACAATAATTTTAGTTTTCTTTACAATAGCTAGTTAAATAGAGTCGGACACAAAACGATACGTGATTTTCACAAGTTTTAATATTTGAAGAAATATTTTTACATTGGTCTGAAGCACACTTTTTTTAAAGGCATTTTACCTAACAATAGAGCAAACAAATAAATTTTGTGATAAAGATTTTTTTGAAGATGTCTTGAAGACTGAAAAAGTCAAAGCTTCAGAATAGTACCTATTAATAAAATCGCCATTTGAAACTCTTAAAAAAATGGAAATTGAGAATTAGTTTTTTGCCTGCAAAAGAAATGAGAACGCTAGACTTCCATTTCCTACAAATACAGTTTTGTGTAACAATGTGACATTTAAACTTTGCATTATTACAGAAATGTACCTAGATATACAAAATTCAGAAATGCCTCACTTATCAATTTTTTTTTTTGAGCACTTTAGCATATTGACTTATGACAATTATTTTTTAATTTTAATCTGTCAGCAAGCTGATTTTGACAATTATAGCGTTTCATTGGGCAGAATTAATTTTTTTGGTTATAATCAATTTTGCAGTATAAATTTTTTGAGAGATTAACACCTCCATGCACTAACACTAAAACAATTTGTATCTGTCACTTTGATTAAAGTGGTTTGTGATTTGTTCATTCCAATTTTTTAAAACGATGAGGATTCTATTTCACAAGGAAAAAAAAAACACGGTGTAAAAGATTTCGTCAAGCATGTAATAAATACATAATTACTCTGAAAAGTCTAAATTTACTTGTTCATTCATTTTTATTTCTTTTTTATTCTGCTTTTCACTTTTCAAATAAAAACAAATTTGAATGCAGATTTGACACCGACAGTATTTTCACCGACAGGAAATAACACCAACACAGTGACAAAAAAAAAAATCTGTTGTTATTTGTGTTCCATTCGTCATGAAAAAAATCAATTTTTATTAAGGAATCTTTATTTACCAATGAAAAACCCCATTAATTGAACTGCATGATAATGTCACCTTGCGGAATGTCATCAAAGAAAAATTTCATCTTTTACCACGAGCATTACATTTTCGAGTACAATTTCAGTGCTTATTTCTATTTTTTTTTTAACTGAATCTTTTTGGCAATAGAAAGAATTTATGGCTGAGAACAATATTCAAAAAATAAAGAAAAAAACACAAATCACATCATTCACAATTGAAATTTAACAATGGCAATGTTAGAATTATTGATATTGTTAAAATATGTTTTTTTAGTGTCAATGTCTTCATTTCGGTAATTTTTTAAAAATTGGAAATAAAAGGTCTTAGTTTACTAAGGTCCAAACCTGGATTAATTTTTCGTGATTTGTAGCTTATTTTGTTCCTAAGCTCTTCATGTGTATTTTGTATTTACATTGCGTAAACGCCCGAGTGTACTGATTTTGTGTACGTTTTCTAAGTATATTCTAAGTAATTCATGTCGATTATTAATTTAACAATCTTGGATTTGCTACACATCTTTAAATGACAAAAGCGAAGTAGATAAGAAGCTATGAAAAAAAAACATTGTTTTCGACTGTCTCAATTTTTTATTCAAATGTTCAATTCTTTTTCACCATGAAACTTCTTACCTTGTAGAACAAATAAAAATGATCCACAAATACCCCACTGATTATTTTTCTCTTGAAACAGAATTTAAATTCCACAATAATAACCCATCAGCCCAACGACTAATCTATCTTTTCAAATTGGCTTATGGAGTGTTGTGTGCCTTGGAGTCGAAATGTCTTGACCCAGATTCCTTATCGATAGCTGAGATTTTATTTCTCATTTTCTACGAGTGGGTTGATCTATTGTCGATGACGTTCTGCTTCAGCATCTCGTCTCGTGTTTCTCCTTATTTTTATTTCTTAATAAGTCACCATGCTGATTTTTATTTTTATATTCAAATTCGTGACTTGGTACTTTAAAGATTTCGTTGCTGGCCTAGCAGGAGGTAACAGTGAGCTCCTGTCTGACGCTGCCGCCACCGCACTGTCTTAAAATAAAAACAAAAACAGCATCATGAACGTTTGTTCGAGGGTAAAAGAGTGAGTGAGTGATTTCCTCGGCTCTGTTAGCTCTCGTCGAAGTTGGATTTGGAAGGAGTTCGTTTGGTGGTGCAGAGGGCGGTTTGCCGATGTATAGCCCTCAGTAACTGCTCCATACTCAATCCGGTCCCGGAGGTGGATTGTTTTGCAACCAATACTTTTGTTTATTGTTTTTTTAACTTACCAATTAATTTACCCGCCAATATTATATTTATATTCATTTTTGCCATTGGTAATGTTAAATTAATAACGGCAGTTAGAGTGAAAGACCTTATACCAAAATCAACTAAATACTGGATGTACCAACTACGAAACATACATGTATGCATAAAGTGTTTGATGGGGGAAAGTTTCACTGAACAAATATGGAAACTCTGAGGAGTTTCTATACTCGTATATACTGCCACCGAAATACCCGACCCAACGATGAAATTGTTGAAGTCCATAAAGCGATCGAAGCCACTTTCAGCTGGTGCTCATAAATATTTGCAGGGATCATAGGTCAAAAATGGTTTTAACTAAAGGCTATACATGTTGCTAGTGGAGAAATAGATAAACTGCTGCCAAAACCAAAAGATTTTTATCGCATGGCGTTATTTTATTGGGGTTTAGTTATTTTTTTTAATATTTTTTAAGAGCAAGACGTTCACCGTTTGATGATATTTTATGGGAAGAAGTAGCAAACTCTGATGCAGGTAGTTGTTGGACTATATTGCATTTTAAATCGCTGCGGCAACAACTAAGGTTCTCTGATAAAATATTGCCATATTCTGTAGTTTAAAGTGTGATAATTTTTAAGGATGTCTGGCTACAATTGCATAACTTCCTACAGTTTTGCTCTGCGTTATTTTAAAAAAGGACTTTAATGATCCAACAAAGTCTGAAGATTGTTTCACACTAAAAACTATGAAAAAAAAAGCATGTAGGAGTGAAATAAATTATTTCATGATATTTTTTGCGAATGGAATTTAATCTCATTTATGACGGACTCAGATTCACTAAAATATTGGGCTTCAAAGCAATAGGTATGAATTAAAATACTTTGCTCGTTCGTTTACTCGTATAGTTCAAAATATACAAAACAAAATATTTTTGCTAATAATTTTCATTTGAAAGTTATAATCAATTATTTATCAAAAATTTTATGAACAATTATTACTTTTTTTGAAAACATGGAGAACAGCAAAAACGTATTTTTTCGACTGGAACTTACCGAGAGTATCAGTAGTCTTTCCAGTAAATATTTAGTCAGGGAATTCTACGGAAAAACGAAGGTCAACATTAGTTAAACTTATTCACAAAAATTCCTTCGCTATTATATCAATTAAAATTTCTTAGTGGGTTTAGACGTGTATTCAACAGAGTGCCAAAACATGTATCCAAATTCGACAAAATCCGACAATGGGAAAACGCTTAAAATTGAAAAAACAAAAATGCGTTATGAATACACTAAAGATGTTTTGCATAAGATGCGCCAAGTCTTAGCTTTAGTCGAGATAGCAAAAAATACCCCAAGAGGGGCGATTTAAAAAAAAAATTATAGAAAATTAATGGAAAGCAGTATTTATTCTTAAAACTAAATACATATTTGTTCATTTCTATTTCAAATTAAGATACTTTATTGAATAGTAAATTTTTAAACTCAAAATCTTGAAGTAATCAACTTTTTTTCAAATGAAAACAAATTTAAACGTACTTTTCAAAAAAGTACGTTAATATATGCTATTTTTCCACATCATCCTGTCGGTCTGTCTGTTTTTTTTCGAAATAGACTCTGACAGTCTAAGCAACTGAAGCGATTTTCTTCAATTTGGAACTTAATGTTTATAGGGAATTCCCTAGAGACGTAATAAAAATTGTTTTAGATCTAAAAACAACGGAATCTTTTATATATTTTCAAAAGTCCTACAAATGTATTTTCATTTTTTCAAATAATTTACTTTAACCTACTTTATTTCAAAAACACTTTCTTTCAAATTTTCAATCATTTTACCTGTCTTAAATTTTCAATATTTTTTCTCAATTTTTCGATTATTATTTTTCATTCTTTCGATAACTGTTTTCAAATCAATTTCCTTTTAATTTTGAAATATTTTAACCGTTTTTTCATCTGTATTCGAAGACCAAATTGTAAGATATTTCCTTCTATTTAATTTTACCTTTCTTATATGCATGTTATTTTATTTAGAAAATAAAATTGGACGATTCCAAGAATATTTCTTGTTTTCTATTTGGATATCTGAATTCAACCCTTGGACCGATATTTATAATTTGTTTGAAAATAACACTCCTAACGTAATCGGTGAAAGAACAGGCTCTACTTTGAAAAAAATTTTGACGATGTTCTGTAAGTAGTTAAAACTAGTTGGTCAAAGAATATTTTTAAAAACACAGTTCGATACGGAGTCTTTACGTAATCCGTTATAGGTTTCGATTTTCTAATATACCATTAGCAGATTTTTTATGAAAGAAATTAAAAAAAAAATTTTTTTGGATTTTGAATAAATAGGCAGTTTTTTTTAAATTTTGTTTGCGAGTCCAGATTATTAAATACTGGATGTTTTTTTTTCTTAAAATATTTTTAAAAAAATATTAATAAAAAATTGTTTAAAAAATTGGGACTCAATATTTTTTTTCAAAAATCTGTACGATACACTAGATAGTTCTTCATTTTTGAGCTAGAACTCCTTTTTTTTGTCTTATTGAAGCAATTCAAAAAATTAATTGTATGCTTCTTTATTTTTTTACTGGCATTCCTTTTTTTGCAATTTGTTTTTATTTATTCTAAAATACTGTAGCATAGGAGCAAGCTCGTGAAGGATTTTATCTAGCATTCAATTCATTTTAAAATAAATAATAATTTATTTGAAAAACTCAATCCTTTGTTTTTAAATATTTTGAAACCTCGATATACACTAAGTTTATATAAAACACATATTTTTTTTTTTGAGTTTTGAGCTCAAACTTCTTTTTTGGTTTATTTTAGCCATTAAATAATGAATATTGTGACCATTGATATTTTTTAATTATGACAATCTTCTTCTTTGTAATTTTTGTTTTGTTTTAAACGTACGACCAAATTTGTTTGATCCAGCCAAGCAATTTATTTTTCATGTTCAATACATAATTTCTTTGGGAAATATCAGATCTGATTCAGCAGGGAAAAATAGCAAAACTACTTCAACACACGTTGTTGTGGAACATTATTCTAAAATTTCAGTAAGGTAAGGTATGTATAGGTAAGTATTGTATATTGTTGATTGTTCGAAGCAAAACTATAGATAAATTCAAGGAATTACATGGACTTCTTTCTCTGCCGTTTTTGCCTTACCTATTATATCAATTTCCTAGACTGGCCTACTTCTAAGAGGTTTGATTTTTCAAATACACAATAAATACTCAATTCCCCATATAAGCCCCACATCATTGACAACAGAATTTCTACCTCCAGACACACTCAGTCACAAAGTCAATTTCAAATCGATTGACACATTGAGTTACGCCGATGAACTACATCCAACATCCAATACGTATAAAAAAAAAACTGCAACTCTAGTAGTGGCTTTTTGCTATGGCGGCAACGTGCGCTAAGCGCATGCAACGTCCCCATGTTCTACATCGTGATGTGCACTAGAGCCTAAGTCAGATTCTCATTCAAAGCACTTACCTAGAGAATATTATAGAAGTCTGAGCTCTGAGGTCGTCATGCTCTTTGGCCATGGTAGAGTTTCTTGTTGTTAACAAATGTTTTCCGGCCAAAACACACGCAACATAATCACATGCGTGAAACAAATCGCCAATATGTTGGCCCACTTTTTTCGCTCTGCTGTATAATAGGTAGGTAATATGAAACACAATCTGTTCCATTCATCACTCAAAAACCATAAATACACACCAAGCTCCATTACCAACCAGCATTACAAACGGCTCGGCAGCAGCGCGGCATTGGCAAGACAACAAGGCGCGCAACTCAACGAGAATTTGATCTCAACTTACATTCGGCCATGCGCGTAGATTTAATTACTTTTTAAACAAGCTATCCAATATCGGCTATTAAATCAACTACTATAGAGTATCAGAGCAATGTAAAATAATTGTAAACAGCGTTTGACCCTGTGTGGTTCAGTTTGGTTGCATTTGGATGCCACTGCCTCCCTTCTGTGATTAAGAGTATTTCATTGAAATGCGCGTAGCTATAGTGAAACCAGATCGACTTTGGAACACGACTATCTAGTCGCCCACATCGTTTGGGCGAGCGACGTGTGAATACGGAATTATTTTCAATGATCATCAATCAGGGCTTTGGGGATATAGAAGAGGCTTCGAAGGTGAATTTGTGGACCACTTGCCAAAACTCTATATGACTTAGATTTTAAATTGAATTTTTGCTCTTTAATTTTTTTCTTTTGCAAAAGCAATCATCTATGAATAGTGATGCCACTTTTATATTTTACTAGGTATAATAATTTTTTACAAAGAGCAGAAACTGACTTATAAATATTTTGTAATTGTAATTGTAAAATTGCTTGCGCTGAAGACAATTTTTCTTATTCTTCCGAAAAGTACTAAATTTACCCAGTTTTATGTTTAAATGAGTGATTCCAATGCAAATTGTTAGGCTTGTGTAATTCGCAAAACTTTACTAGTTCAATGAACTAGTTCAGTTCAGTCAATTAGTGTAATTACCTGTTTTCTAGTTTATTTAGTTCAGTTTTCATATAACTTTTTTTTCGACGTCAACATGATTTTACATTTAAATTCAACTATGACATGACATAAAATCTTGCCTTTTTTAATTTTATTGACGTTTAGAATAGAATCAAATACATATGTTAGGTTTTGTTTGTAAAATTTATTTATTATTTGAACTAAATTGAACTAATCTGTAGAGTAATATGAACTAAATTGATCAATCACTCAAATAAATATCCGAACCCTACTTATAACAAATCATGTTCAAATTTAGAAAACTAAATTGAAAATGTTTCACAATGATTTTAAGAAACACAAGTCAAAAAGTCAAAACAGTATTGAGAATTCAAAGAAAGTCTGAAAGATGACATAAGGGCAGTCCCAGAAGTACCTGGCCTGACTAATATACAGTATTTTTTTTTGAAAAAAAATTACTGTATTTCAAAAAATGTCCTTTAGAAAGCTTAAGTTTTAAATTTCATGACATTACGCGACTTAACTTGCATTTGGCAGCCATTTGAAATTAACAATATTGATAGTTTTGAAAAAATGGAAAAAATCGGTCATCGTTAAGTCATTAAATATTTTTTTTTTTGAAAGGGTTTACCCCAAACAACATCAAAATGGAAATGGATTCTACTCTGGGTGAGTCTTCTCCATCGTCGGCATCAATAAAATATTGGGTAGCTGAACTTAAACGTGGCCGTACGAGCTGCCAAGATGAACACCGCACTGGTCGACCGATTGAAGTGAGTAGTGCAGAGATGGTCCAAAAAGTCCAAAAGTTGATATTGGATGACCGTCGGATGAAGGTGCGTGAGCTAGTGGACATGTCAGGCATTTCAAAAAGTGCGGTATATCGAATATTAACTGAAACCTTAATTTTAAAAAAGCTTTGCGCAAGGTGGGTGCCGCGTTTGCTCACAATCGAATAAAAACACATTTGTGAGCGTGTTTCAACCGACTGTTTGGCAAAATTTCGCAGGAATGAAGACAAATTCTTGCGTCGCTTTATTACCATGGATGAAACATGGGCTCACCACTTCACACCCGAAACAAAGCAACAATCGAAACAATGGACTGAATGGGGAGAATCAGCTTCCAAAAAGGCGAAATTGATTCCACCTGCAGGGAAGGTTATGGCATCGGTTTTTTGAGATGCGCGTGGGATAATTTTCATAGATTATCTCCAAAAAGGAAGAACAATAAACGGAGAATACTATGCAAACTTGTCGAGCGGTTAAAAGAAGGAATAGCGAACAAACGGCCGCATTTGAAGAGAAAAAAAAATTGTTTCATCAGGATAACGCACCTGTTCAACTTGTTTGATCGCAATGGCAAAAATCGATGAGTTAAACTTTGAATTGCTCCCTCACGCACCCTATTCACCAGATTTAGCCCCCTCGGATTATTTTCTGTTTCTAAACCTAAAAAAATGGCTCGGTGGAAAGAGATTTACCAACAATGAAGACGTTGAGACTGAAATAGATCGATATTTTGAGGAGTTCGACGCATCTTATTATAAAGATGGTATCAAAGCTCTTGCACACCGGTGGGAAAAGTGTATTGAGCTAAAATTAGACTATGTACAGAAATAAAACTTAATTTTCCAAAAATTTTGGCGTTTTCTTTGTTAGGCCAGGTACTTCTGGGACTGCCGTATTGAAAATTTAATAAGCTTTGAATTTAATCGGACAAATTTCTTGGACAATCAAAATCATAAGGAGGGCAAATTAAGTATTACCAGTCAACAAATTTGAAAGCTTACTTTTTGGATTTGCTAGCCAAATAAAATACTTAAAATGGCAACATTGGTATACCACAAGTCCAAGGTGCTATTCAGAGGGAGCTTCCACGCCACGGCATCAACAACAACAAAAACTTGAGTTGGATGAAAGTGCAACAAACACAGCACTTTCCCATCCTTGGGCGAGGTGTGGTACACAAAAGTGGATTAAGTCAATAGCAGCAATACTCAACTAGGCATAGTACAGCAAAAACAAATATAGCAAAAACCAGCTTGTTTTATAGTTAAAGAAGTTGAAGGAACAGAGCACTCCGGTTATTTCAATCAGAGTCGTAGAAAAATTGAGTTTTTTTTTTTTTGCTTTTCTACTCAAAATACACGTTCCATTGCGCATACATTCAAATAAATGGGACAATTCTCTGGTGACTTAATTTATTGAATTGGAAATCGTGTTAAGTGTACGCAGGTGTGAGACGGAAGTGTGCATACGCGATGGAGAACATAATTCTATGATTAATTTGAGTTGAGATCATAAAATTGTGACGGTATAGTATTGGTATAGTGGTTGGTGGTAGAATATAAAGTCTTCTTTCCTTTCTTATTATGATTAATATTTGTGTTTGCAAAACTACTGCAAGGAATGTCGGGAAACCGTAAATTGCAAAATATGGCCTTAAAGATAAGAGATCTGTCCTGATTGGGATTCGCATCGTTGCAGCATCGTTTTTTGTTTGTTTTATTCTAACATAACGTTACGTGTCAGGATTAAGAGCTATTTGTCATAATTCAAATGCAGACACATTTTAGAACTTTGTTTACAATGTATGCATGTAGATTAAAAAAAGTAGAATGGGAAGAGGATGCTTTAAAATTCACGATAAATAGAATGCATCCGCTGTAAGGAAATTTACTTTTTCGTATGGCGACAAAAACTAGGTGTGTTTTATTGAGCTTATTAATGTGCACATTACAAAATGTTCAAGATAACAACCCAGCTTTCCAGGTACATTAAGACATTTCGATTCAGAATATTGGCAAAACCAGTTTAGGTCTGTCTGCTTTAACTGTCAGAAAGAATCATTTTTTTTTATCCACAAAGAAGTAGGTACTTTAATAAAGAATAATTTAAATCTAACTGTTTTTCTAAAAGATTATTAGAGAACTTGGAAGTTCAAAGCAAGATCATATCTGCATCAAACTGTTCTTTAAATTCAGAAAGTTTCTGTACCAGGATTTGACAAAGAACATATCGAGTTCCCCATAAAAGTAGGTGCATCTGGGAAGTGTCTTTAGTCCTTCACTCTTTCTTACAATCCTTTCCATTCTGCTTCAGGATAAAGTGATGGAGGTGAATAAGTTATTCTATGCTGACGATGAAATTCCTGTGTCCTTGCAACGAGCACTTGATGTATGGGTGGATATTTTGCAGGGAAATGAATAATGTATTATTGTGAAAAAGACCGAATGCTTATTACTATACTGATTTTCTGATCCACAAAAGCCTATTCCGGATATCTATTTGAATGAAACAGTGCTTTCCAACTACGAAAAGTTGAAATATCTTAGAAATGGGATCAATTGCGAAGAATCTTGTGATGAAGACATCAAATATTTTGTAAGAATATAGAGAAAAACTCTACTATCTTCCGTGATCAAAAAATTTCCACTAAGCTGAAAGGAAAGCTTTACACGGGAATTGTTTATCTAGCGTTGACATAAGTACAGTTCACGGTGTTAAACGATGTAAGGAAGATATCCTGTTAAGGAAGACACTCTTAGGACCAAGCTTAAAAGCAATGTCACCTGAGGTTAAAATAGTATAGTGAAAGAAAGCCAGTTGCATAAACTCCTGCATCAAACAAATGCAACTACAACTGAAAAAATACATGAAAAAATCAAAAACCGGGGGTCTGTCGTCGTTTCATGAGGTCAACAAGTGAAGCCTTAGTGTGAAACAGTGAAATGGGAGTTTTGTGATCCCACAGTCTTTAATACAGAAAAGTCTGGATCATGAGCACCTTCGATAAAATTAGAAGACATGACTCCCTTGGATCCGCTATTGCCTCCTTCTGATAGCCAAATGAGAACTCGCCTTTTGAGAACAGCAAAGACTCAACCTACTACCTACTCGAAATGTAAAATAAAATTTGAGACAAAATACCTATGTATATCTATTTAAAATGTTTCTTATTTGTTTAAAAAAAATGTATACATGGTGTGTTTTAATTAAACTGATTGTTACATTTCAAATTGAGTATAGTCACAACGATTTACTGTTTAGCTTTAGGTATATATCTTTTTTGAACTCTCAAAAAAAAAAATATGCAAATTGAACAGACTATGCGTAACACCACCAAGAAATAATTTTCCTGCATCATAAATCAGTTTTAAGCTCATAAAATCCAATAAAGCTGCGACAGGAAACTGATCAACGGCAAAAAGCTGCTTTCAAAAGACCTCGATTGCTTATGACTAAAGTATATTCAGTCTACAAAAACACTTCAAATGCACATAATAATAAAAATACAAAAAAAAAATACGCCAGACATAGCCCAGCCATAAGTGCATTGTCTGAAGTATCTGCATCTACACACATGATACAGCATATGGATGGCGGTATAAAGCACCCAGGTAAGTAATCTACTCATACTCACTCTTTTTCAATACTCCGAATTTGCAGTAAATTCGAGTTCCAAAATTTATTTCTGTTGTTCAGTTTTGATTTGATTTTCTGCGTGGAGTTTAGTTTTGGTTTATTTTTATTGGCATCGTGGTCGTTGTCAGGGTGCGTATGTCATTCATTAAGTACTAAACCAAGCGGAACTGGCGGTGGCGGTGTCATTTCAGAGATTTCAACTGCAGACTGCCAGAGCCAGAGACACACACGTGTCGTGGAATATGACATAAGTGTCTGTGCACCGTCATGAGTTAGTTGCATGTGGTCCAACGGATAGGTATAGAGATTGTGTTTTGTGTGGTTAGCTGTTGTTTATAGTGTAGCCATTTGGAGTTGAACAATTGACCGCCTACAACAATCTTTATACTTTTGAGGATAATTGCGAATTTTATTTGGAAAAATTAATGATGTCTGCAATATTTAAAATTGCTTTCCCAACGCCAACAGTAGTCATTAGAGATGAGAAAAAATTGAAGCATACTAACCGAACTTTGCATTGAACAGTTCCTCAATTTATTTCATTACAAAAAAGGGTTTTACGAATAGTAGCAGAAGGGGTATAAATTCCCTTCCTCAAAATTTTGTCTTAAGGCGGCGGCCAATCCGTTGTTGAGAAATCGTTATAAACGTACTAGAACTTCTCTTTGTTCCCTACGATAGAATAACGTATTTATTTAATCCTTAAGGTTGAAACACAAGGAAGATTGCAATTATTAAAACCGCACACGAGTAAGGTGGTTTCTATCCTCTTTACCTCTTCTACAGTGTCTTCCCTGTCTTTGCATGATCTTAAAATCCACATTTGTAAGGATTGAATTACAATAAGTAAACTTTTTAAAACAATAAGTTGCTCGTAATAGTGATGTACAGTGATACCTATACATTTTAAGTTTTATGTAACCTTCTTAAAATAATGAGAAAATTTAATTAAAGTTTAATTGTTTTTTTTTATTAAATCAATCCGATATATTTTTTAGAAATTTTAGGAAAGTGTGAACTTTATTGTTTTTCCCATTCTTGCTCTTTGAGAAACTGTTCACATTTCCTCATAAATGTCGGAAATGTTATCTCATCACTTTCCATTTCATTTTCACTTTTGAAGACCTATCTCAGATACAAATCCACCATCAGTTTGTGATTATAAACCCAGGTGGGCTACTTTCGTTACTCGATAGCCAGCATCAGACAAAAAGCTCTTCCACAACACTTTCACACTCGTATCATGGTGCTGCATTGTTCATTCTTCTGCCAAATTGCCGCTAACCGTTTGCCTCCTGGCCAAGCCAGACCAGTCAGTCAGTACCTTACTCTCCGCCAGGCAATCTACCAGTTTGCAAACAACAACCCCACACACAAATAACCAGCGCCGCGCTCCAACAAATGCCTGTCTTCGTCATCAGCCATTGCGGGGTCTCCTTTAGCAACCAACAACAGTTCCCCAACAACCAAAGCAAACGCAACGGCTGAAAAGTTCTGGTTTCAGGTTCAAATGTAATTTTGTATGCTGATGCTGATGCCTGCCACCGTCACTTCTCATCTGACGCAAAGTACAGAATTGTTAACAGAAAAAGTCCAAATCTCAAAGAGAAGGTGCGGAGCTAAAGGAAATCTTGCACATACCTGAATATTTTTTTTTCCTCGAACCGCGTGTGCCTTTGAAAATTTCCCGCCAGCGAGACAAGAGCCAGCAGAGGAAAGCTTAAAGGAGGCGGCTGGCTGGACAGTCATATGATATAACAAACCAAAATCAAAAACTCTGAGCCAATAGATTCGTGGCTGTTTGGTCTGGGAGAGCTCTGAGTCTATGTTAACAACAACAACAAAAAAAAAAACACAGACTGGAAATAATTTTAATCTTTTGCGACAATTTTTCAACTTTATAAACTGGGCGTTCTTCCGAATTTGAATCACACTGACCGATACTTTTAAAAATTGTTGTTGCACTGCGTCGCACACAACAAATTGTTGCAATTGTTGATCAGAGTCCACGGTCGTCAAAACTGGCAAAAGGAACGGAACAGGGAGGTCTTTAGGTTCTGTGCACTGTATACCCACATTGTGCTTACATAGCTGGCGCATGTTAAAAAAAAATCCCAAGTGAGGCTAATAGCCATTGATGCATTGTTTTCTGGGGCAATAAACAATTTTCCATTTCAGCCAGTTTACCGAGCCTTTTAAACGTTCGCGGGTTAACCATTATGTTAAATGAATTAACCAGAGCAGCCTAGAACAGGATAATTTGTTTTGAATAGGTTATGAACGTATATACATATATATAAAACATATGGATACATTTTTGTAAGCTAAATATTTAAGAATAAGAAGGTAGGTTCCTTGGTGCCTACTCCCATTGAACCCAATATGTTCTTGTGCCCTACATAAATAGCTATGGGACATGGAATTTTAAATATTTTTATTGTGTGTCTCGTAATAAAAATTCTGGAACTCAATGGTGGTATAGCATTTATGGAGTTAGGTTCGCTATGGCATAGTTAGGTAAAAGTTATTTGATTAATTTTCTTTAATACAAATTAGCGAGAACTTGCGTCTTATTCGTGCATTTTATTTTTAATACAAGGTGTCTCAATAGAAAGTTTATATTTAGTGGATCGATAAAAAAAGGGAACCCGTGTATTGAAGAAATGAATTTAAATTATTACGGTGTTCGCGTTGAGGAAACTGAAAATGTTAGGTATGTATATTAGATTGGTATTAGGTTGTTGAGCGACCATATACCAACTGGATATAGCCAAAAAAATGTCTGCTTAGGTTTCTTAAGGCGTTGTCCTTAGTTAGAGTACAATTCGCATATATAGTCCGGTCCATCTAAAACCTCTTTGCAGTTTCTAGATACAGTAATCCCCGCTTAGTTGCACCTCGCTTAATTGAACATCCCGTTTAATTGACCGGTAAAATTGCGTTCGAAAATTTCCCGTATTAGAAGCATAGCTTTTTAGATGGTTAATTGAACCCCGCTTTATTGAATTACTCGCTTAATTGATCATTAAAATATGCAGATGAAAAACTAAATATATGGAAATTTTTCGGATAATTGGACGCACAAAAAAATTATAATGAAACAAACCTAAAAATAAAATTCATTTATTGGAAGCACTTAAATTGGCCCCAGTGCTCGCTGAATAAAAAATGACAGTTTTTTTTTTTTGTGATACGAAATTTCAATGTTGGCTGCCGGCGGCGCGTTAATTTTGACAATAATAAACATAAATAAATAAAAATGAGTGGAAAATAGTACACAAGTTTATCAATTAAATAAAAACTAAAAATTATAAATGAATCGAGAGAAACAAATAATACTGAATTGTGTGCCAAATACAAATGTTTCCTCAGCACGCTGAATCTTCAGATTTTGAAGGTGCTGCCGATTTTTTAAATTTTATTCTCCCTAATCTAATATCAAATTATACTGCCAGTGATATTTTCAACGCCGATGAGTCAGGCCTCTTTTATAAAGCCAACATCAACTCTAACAAAAACAGGATCCGATGTCCGATATTTTATCTTTTAGTTGACCGACTCGTGCAATTATACGGGCTTCGCTTAATTGAACAGGTCAGTCAATTAAGCGGGATTTCTTTATTTGAACCACAAAATGGTCAGTGCAATTAAGCGGGGAATACTGTAGATGATAGAATCCAAAATAGAGTTTTAAAGCTGATAGGTGATAGTTCAATTTCGGAAACATTTGTTTCGTTAGAACATCGTCGCCTTGCCTGTCCTTATTTTATCGTTACATTCTTAAATGGTGTTCTAGTGAAATATCTAACTGCATTGCTTCCCTTAAACAATGTCACCTTGATAAACGTTCTGCTAGGAATGCAGAATATGCAGGAATATTAACATTAAAAGGATAGTCATAACCCATTGAGACATGGTGGCGTCGAATGCGACAAGAACAGTTGGTCAAACAATCAAGGTAGCGGAGCACGAATTTGAAGTGGCGCAGTTATTTAAATAGCTTGGGTCAATAGTAGAAGCCGATAACAATATAGAAGAAGACATACGCGGGCGACTGCTCAGTTCCGACAGAGCCTACTATAGTCTGTCAAAGTTCTTCAAATCCAGAAATCCCACCATAACTTCAAAGCCGCTGCTGTACAGACACTCCGATCTCTTAGCCGCGTTCGAGGGATAGATATGTGAGGATTGAGGAAGGATGATTCCGGAGACGGTACAATCATGAATTGTACGCAATCTACCTTGAAGCAGACATAGTGACAAAAATCAAGCTCGGTAGACTCCGGTATCCAGGGCATCTAGCTCGTATGAGCGAAGACGAAGCGGCTCGAAAAGTATTTTGTGTTACATTCTGTGGTAGACCATGCTTGCGCTGGATAGATGGCGTAGAACAGGACGCCTGAAGCCTTGGGGTACGCCACTGGAGAGAGGCTTGTTAAAAGAAGATAATAATGATAACCCAACTATTTAAAAACAGACAATTTGTAAAATTACTTATGATGGCTTGGCAAGTGGACTCAGTGAACAGACTAACACTCTCCACGTTTTCTACCGTTCTTGATGTCCTTGGCCGCCCAGATTTTCATTCTTCCATCATTGAACCGGTCCCTTCAAAATTTCAAATAAGAGGAAATGGTTGGCTCATCATTTCTGTAGCCAAAGTTTGTTGCGTTCAAGCAGTAAGCCAAATAAATATGAACTTTCTTTTAAGACATCTTGTATTTCAAATATTTCAAGTCACTGATGTTCACCGATGAACAAAAATTGAGCAATCATAAGGAAATTCATTAATAAATCTTACACTCGTATGCTCATAGAATTTAATATCAAAATTGTGTACATCTCTACTCAATAACACTCGATTTATTAAAACACATCTGAGTGTCTATCTACAATCTTGTATTTACAAGCACTTCACTTTTACAAATACCTCTTCATCTCCATCATATAGAATTCGTGCAGTAAGCTATTAAACCAACAAACTAATAACAATAATTGGTTGTACCTGCCAAATTATATTCAACAACAAATACTATGCCCAAATTGGTTTTATCGCAATTTAAGATGCACGAACTCATGGAATCGTCTCTTTGCAACAAATCGGTCAGCCGTTCTTCGTTTGAGAGTATTAGGTATAGTATCAGATCAACACTAGGCAATGGAACCTACTTCGGTTAAGTAATATGCTCCTTCTTTTTGGTATATGAACATAGTTGCATTTTTGTTTTTTAGGAAAATGTTAGACGTATTACAAGTTTTTTTTTTTTTCTAATGAACAAAAGATTCAAAGATTTCTTAGAGTTGCAATATTTGAAAATTTATTCAAAGATTAATTTAATGTTTGTAAATTACCTTATATACATTTTAAACAATAAAAATAAATTAAATGCAAACAACAATTCTAAACCTAGTAGACGTAGAGAAACATGTCATTTGTGCCTTTGCGTTGGGCGCCATTTTAAATTTAAAAACGAAATTTTCTTCAAATTTAAAGTGGCGCCCAACGCAAAGATTTCATTTTAGTTTTTGATTTTTGTTGAATAACAAAATATGTAAGTCACTATACCCTGAGTTCTTTGCGAACTTTTGTGCCATCGTTATTATTTCCAGCCTTAAAGATGACTACAATCTTCATTTAAGAGTTTTTATATACAAAATGTATGTATGCAGTATGGCAGCAAGTGCAAGTGCTTTAAGCGATCTCAAGATACTTTTAGACTCTATTTGTCCAGAATGACTGTGACTAATAACACTTCTTGTCAAACTATGACTATATTTGCCCATTGCCCCAACCAACAGTTTACATAAGGCCCTCTCTAGTAACCCAATACAATTGCTCATCGACACACAGGTACCTATACAAAATATGCTGTGTGGAAAAATTTACTTGGCGCCAATGTGGTCAGAGCATTTTGCACAAAGGTTGCTGCTATCTGTGACTGCTGACTGCACTGAGACAAAAGGAATGTGTAGATACAGGTGATGGATTCTTGAACTTCTGATGTTGGCTGGTGGTGAGCTGTTGTTGACTCAGCGCAGCACATCAGACAACAGTGTACCACTCATGCTTCCTGCACTGCATACTCTGCATTATGGAATGGAACATGGAAGGTGGAACCATGAGAGGTGACATTATGAGCGAGTTTTCAGTGCCGCTGCCCTGATTACGCTGATGGCTCGAACGAACAAAGTTGATTCATTGTAATTATCAGGTGGACTTAATGGCCAACAATCAATATGTTTATCACCCCTGAATTTGGTCGGGCGGGTTATTTCCTGCTTTCGCGGCATTTCGCGGGTGTTCGTTTCGTAGTTGTTTGTGTATTGTCAATTAGTGAAAACTTATACCGCTCCTTCTTCTCTTCGAAGCACCACTTAATGTGACTTTTTGTTTTTTGAATGTCTTTTTGTTTTGTTTTTAAAAATTCTTTTTATATTTCTTTTTGCTCAGCTTTATGGAGACGAGCACATCTTTATCAGTAATTTATCAAGGGTAGTATTTCTTGGGAAGTAGTTTTTTTTTTTTGTTTCGAGATCCAGTTCTTCCTTTTTTTTTGTTTCAATTTTGTTTTAGTTGTCGAAACAAAATCGACTGTTAAGTGGTCGTTATTGAAAAGAAGTCTTCGGTGACCGCAATTTCGGCAAAGGTTTCACCTCGTATATTGTATGTTGCACAAATCAATTCGTTTTTAATGGAGCGCAGGCATGGTTATCTCTTAGAAGACGAAAGAAGGGCAAGAGGTGCTAATGTGATGAAACCGTAACGCAGATATCGAATGCAAGCGGGGCTAATTGATTTTTGATGTCCCTTGTACCAAATTAAAACAAAATAATGAAAAAAAAAGGTATAAACTTTGATTGTATCGTGGAATAAAATGTGCCCAAATTTGGTTCCTCTTTTTTGTGAGAATTATTTTTTTTTTATTCTTAGCTCAGCTGCAATGAAGAAGAATTGCAAAAACAATTCTAGCGAAAATGTATAGATTTGATTTTAATTCATATCAAATATTTTTATATTGATCAACGAATGTACTGGATGATGATTGAAGATAAATTTGTATTCTATTTAAAACATTACGTGTCCTTTCAGAAATCAGCCGTTAATGAATAACAACTGCTTTTTTAAAGATTTGAATTCTCTTTAAAATTTCTTTAGACAAAGGGTCACGCGAAGGAAAGAAAATATTTTCTATTAAGTTACGTTTGTGAAACTTGATCAGGACTTTCAAACTTGAAAAGCATATTTCAGACTCAGGAATGTCCTGACTCTACATACACGACGTCTTTTTTTCAAAAATAGCAACTGACCAAGTTTTCTTCCGATCTCGACCAAGTCCACTATACTTCTGTACAAACAGTATCAGAAATGGGATTTTCCAGGAATTTATACTAAAAAACCTTTTCAATTCGATTAAATAGTGATTAAGATAGGACAATCTCTTTCCCTAGCAAATTCGTTGCCACTTTCTGGTTAAGTTCAATTCAAAATGTTTATGACAAAGTTGATGACAAGCCCGTTGACAAAGCTCAGGGATTCTCCTTCATTGTGGAATGGTGACAGATATGAAAGTACGCTTATTGTGAACGCCTTCCGTTTAGGATTAATTTCACGGTGGGCCTTCTCACAATATCAGGACCAAACAAAAGTGGTGGTCAACACCCCAGGGCAGTACGAATACTACCCCAGTGCAATTCTGTAGTCATGTAAGGCATGAACTACATCCCTTGCTGAGGGCGAGGTTTATCTTAAACCTCTTATATGCAACGATTCTAGATGAAAGGAAGAATTCCCGCATTTGGGTAGCCACAACCACCACGATGCTCCCACAAGGGCCTACCTCATTAGACAGGCTGAGACAAGCCGGCCGATGCCAAAACGGCACCGGAGAAGGACATGACCCAGGAGCTCCTGTCTCCCGTGGTACCAGAATTAAGCTTCCGGTGAAGCCTCGCAACCTTGAAGGCTACTTCCAGATGGACCTCTTAAGTCCGAGGCCTGGCAAGCTCCTTGTGGAATAGTGACACAAAGAACATGAATCAGACATTTTTAGATATTTCCGAATTAGCCGAGTTATAAATATTTAATATTTCAATACTCACTCCGAACGTTTTACTTCGAATTGCATCGAGCGTGGTTGAAAAATATTATTTCTATACTTCGGTTTTGAAACAACTTACAGCGTGTTTTGCAGAACGGAAAGTTTCTATTCTAATAGGCTCTAAACCTTGGGTACACACTATACAGTTTTACTCTCTGGTAAAACGTTCAAACATTATTCTTGCCATAACAACCTCTAGTAAAATTAAATTCTGTACTTACTTTGTATTCCACTCTGATACTGTGTCGATATTTCTTCTTCCATTTTTGATTTAGAAATCTAATGCACTTTCTGAAAATTGCAATATTTCTCTGAAAAAAGTATACTTCTTTACCATTCTCAATTTCACTTGATTTAGACACAAAAGAGAAATTAAACACAAAAGGCCTTTTTTGTAAAAAAAAAAAACTTGTTACAACAGATATCTGTTAACATCTCTATTCAAAGAAAAAAAGCAACAATTTTTCACCAACCAGCTTCCCATTCCATATGGCAAGGAGAACAAAAAAAAACACCATCATCACACCATCATCATCAATTCCCACATTATACCTTCAACTCCGGCCGCCACTGCTGACAGAAAACTCCGAGCCCACCACCACCGGTGCGGCCGGCACGCTGTTCTCCTTGGAAATATGCACCGTTATACGATCCGCAAGCTTGTAACTCCATCGGGACTAAGCCAGCCGCAGCAGACGCACCATCCAAATATCTCACATTAGACCAACCGCACATCCCATATATAAATACACGATCAACGACCACGACAACATAAATAATTTGATCTACAAAATAGTACAAGTTCAAAGACATAAATTACATAATATTAGGTTAACTCACATCACACTAAAAGCTTCCCAGTTCCTATAAGCCAAAGTCAGCTATAAAGCAATAGAATAAGCAGCAGCCGCAGCACCACCAAGCAGCAGCAACCAACACTGCACCAGCCTCTGACATCTAAGTCCAAGATCAGATGCTGGTTTGTTGCGGGTATATAATATCTATGTAGAGCTATAGGAGTATAGAGCGGCAATGAAGACACCGCCAGCCGCGAATGCGGCGGCACCACACCAGGAAGACAGACAGTCAGACGGTGAAGACCGGTGGATCTTTTTTGTGCGTATCTGCTGGTGGCGGATGCTGTATGCATCCTCGCATCCTCTCAATTGCAACAGCGCGCACGGTAGTAGCTGGCGAGATCATAGATCAGAATTTCTTCAAGCCGTATAGCCGAAGATAGACGGCTAGAAGTCAACTTGGTCAAAACCATCCGCCACACAATTGAATTCCATTACAAATATTTATAATATGGTGATGGTGCGGGATATAAGCTAACAAGAGAGAAGAACCAGTACAACGAACGATGACGACTATAGCAAGCACTAGCGATGAACACACGAATAGAATGGTCGGTACGGTAGGTAAGGTAGAGTTGATGTACACAAGTACCAGCTAACCAGGACAGACAGAAAACGAACGATTAAATTTCCCAATTAAGAAGCACTTAAAGACATCATGCGAGGATAACCTGTCAAAAGAGATTTTCGTTTTTCTCGAAGCGCTTGGCGCTGTCAAATTGTGGTCTACCTCTGACGAATACTGAATGAAATGTGCGCACGGCCATGTCCATCTCAGGGATATCAACAGCATTGCCATATTAAAAAATAAACACTATAGAAGCAAAACTCCTTGCTCAAAAGAAGAATTGTAGTAATTCGAAGTACTTCTTGTATCTACACGTTTACACAGGGCTTCAATTTAAGCCCGTTTCATGTTTATTGGATTACATTCATCTTCTTCTTTACGGACGGTTTTTATGACACATAATTGCCTGACAGGGACCACAACTGTCCCACTTCGGTGCTTCACCTTAGGCTCCACTTGTAGGGTTCACCAGATTGACCTCAGGAAATGTCGGCAGGCCTCCCGGTCTTGGATTCCATTCCATGCGGTACTACGTTTAAACTGAAATATCGATGGCACCTCTGCTGAAAGATCGAATTCTGTTTGACCAGACGTTTAAGCTTTAAAACGAAGAATTGAGTAAAGCCTCTCCCCAACAGAAATACAAAGGTTTGACATTAATTCTAGAAAATTCAGAGGCTTGTACAAGTTTGCAGTTGTGCATCAGTTTTAAGAATAAAATGGTGATTGCTAACTAATTCACCAAATTTTCATTCGAACGATATTTTTTCTACCGGCCTGAAAAACACTTAAAACTGGCAGCACTGACCCTGCATATGGCAAAAAGTAAATAATTTTCTCAACTGGCCGGTTGCCTTGGCAAGTCACTCAGTAGTCAGTCATGTGGTCTAACAGAACGTCTGCTCAAACAATCCTACAGAAGGAAACTTCGATATGTGACTCTTTTGACAAAAGAGTTGAGTTCCTGTTGTTCTATAATAATTCTCTAAGACAACTCTAAGAGATTAATTCCAGCACCAGATGGGGAAACCTGTGCAATCTAGGATATCACTGTCTTCACTCAACGTTTAATATCTTCCAATTCTATGAATGCAATCTTCATTTCCAACTTTTTGCTAAGATCTTTTTTTTTTATTATGTTAGTAAATTTCACTCTCGAATGAACAGTAGGTTTATGTATTTGGGCTTTGATCTTCCAATGCTTGTGTTCAGACCAATACCATTCAGCTCGTTTTCTGGAGTTTACTTTCAACAAATCAGTTTCACGAGGTTAGTTTTTTATTATTTTATTTCTTTTTTTACTGAATCGAGTCGGCAGTTTTCAGAGTTTAAATCATCTACCACCATCAATTGCAAGGAACAGCATTCTTTTCAAATCCAAACAATGAGGTGTGAAATGAATTAACGGATGGATTGAGAAACCCTTTTGAGAGGGTTTATTATATTCTTGTGTTTATGTATTTTGTGTATGAATGAATGCTTCTATATTAACAACCATGAAAGTATGGTGTTGTTTTAACCTTGCTGGAATGGGTAAAGTGGATTGTTGAGAATTGGATTGTATTATAAGAAATGTTAACAGGGTGATTCACATGTAAAACGTGTGAAAGCCAAGAGGCGTGAGAGAAAATTTGCGGCGAATTTTTTTGTTTAAAATTACGTTTATTAGACAGTCGACACTTATGCTATGCAGAGATACTTTCATGACGTGCAAGATAACATTCTGCACATTATTTTACAGCAAAATACAAAATTGTGCTTTATAGGAATTTTCTTTTAAATAGCTGGGACTATTTTAATCAAATCCATCCTTTCACACTGTTATTGTTTGATACGATAGATAATTTTTTTTGCGAAATTGGTCCTTCCTTTTTTTTTTTTTTTTATAATAAGCGCGCGCTCAAGGGGATTTTTGGTTTACTTTTTAAATGTATCAACACAGCGCTGGCGTGAAGGATAGGATAGGATGGGAAGGGGAAAGGTATGTGTGTGGTGCGAGGTACTGAGACTGAATGTGGTGGTTGTCTCAGATTTTATCTCCAGGGTTGGCGGCTGGGCTAAAGCGGAGAAATTGCCGTGTCTTATATCTATGTTCCTTTATAATTCGCATTATTTTGTTCATTGTCATATTTGTTGGGCATACTAGTATTTACTCAATCACATGTTGTTAGTGTTATGCCTGAACAACATGTAATGAGTAAACCAGCGGCCCAACAATGATCAATGATAATGGAAAAAAACAAGTAATAGAACTACGGCTGGGATCGAACCTGTGACCATTTGGTTAACAGGCGACCACGCATACCATCGCGCCACGGCCAACCCCAACCCCTTTAAACGGGGACATCTTTTCTAATGGAATGTTTTGCTGGTGTCGATGGATTGGATGCATCTAATTTGATATTTTCATTAACAAATTTTGGTAGGTCTGAAACGACCAATGTTTCAGTAAGAATAAAACTTGAATTTCCCTTCATCCCAAACGTCAATAATTAAGGTAGTTCATTAAAAAATAAACTTCAGGCCAATATTAAACAATAAGAAACCCAAGACGCTGAAGACGCCTAGAAATCAAAGACGCTCAAGGCATGGAAGACCGTCCAGATGCCTAAGACACTCAAGAAAACGCGACAGGGATTCTGAATATATCCCAAACTCTGCATGGAATACCCTGAAGATGCCCAAGACAAAAAAAAAGCTGGAAGCACCGAATACGCTGTATCCACCAAAGACACACCGAAGACGCTGAAAACTTCCAAGAACGTCCAAGAAGCAAAAGAGGCCCAGGACACCGATACGTTCAAGACATTTAAGAGGCCCAAGAGCATGAAGGTGTCCGAGACACCTAAGACTCGGAAGGCTCCCAAGAATATCCAAGACACTGAAGACACATAAGAGAATGGTGATCAAGGCGCCCAAGACACACACTGAATATACCCAAGACACCAGGCGGAAGACCCTAAAGATACCCAAGTCGCCCGAGATGTCGAAAATGCTAAGAGCGCCTAAGAACCTCAAGACATCCAAGACGTTATACTTTTTCAAACTACTTTGTCTCACTCAAAATCAGTAAGACCTCATATATTTTTTTAAAATTGAGTAAAATTTTATAAAATATCTAAAATGGTATTAAATATGTACTTATTTCAAGAATCGAATTGCTGATTACTATTTTTTTTGTATGTTATTGCAAATGGTATGGGTTGCAGCTTTTTTATATGAAAAACTGATTAAAATGGGTATTTAATAAGACCGTGAATAACAAATTAAAAATTAACGACACAGCGTTAAAGTTATGTGCTTCCGCATATAAAATTAATGTTGCATCTACCACCCTTAAAAATATTGAGTTCATTATGTGATTAACCCCTTAAACAGAAACCAGAACTCTTAACCCAAATTACTAAATCCTGCGAAAAATACACAAATAATCAGCAGAAACACTCGCGAAAAACACAAAAAAATATCTAAAACACTTAAACGTTAGATTTTATTACTCCTCTTAATAGAACCTAACGCACTTTTGCCTATACCTCAAAACCATTACTGCAGCATTACAATAATGGCATCATAAAAATCCCTCCAAGTGGTACTAGCGCTCGAAAATAACCTGAGCGGAATGCAGTTAATCTCCCACCAACATCATCTCGTCGTGCGTCGGTCGGCGACAACCAATTTTGGCGAAAGCAAAAATAACCAATAACAACACCATACACCCATCTCCAAAGAATTGTCGCCGGTCGTTCCGGTCGCGGTCAGGTGGTTCTGCATATCCTTGCACTCAATTATAAGCGCGTATTTTCTTGTACCCCCAGTGTCACATTAGTGTGAAAAAATGCCGAGACCAAATTCAGTTCGCCTGTCTGACCACACCAAACCACACCACACCACGCCATCAGCTTCACCTACAGAATCACACTCTTGGAGATCTTAGCCAACTCAAATCGAAGGTCCATAAAGCCGAGATTTATGTAATTGGACAGTTTCTATTCTGTACAAAGTTTCCGATTTTATTGGACGTGTCCGTCCATAGGTGCGATTCCGATATAGGTTACGCTGACAATAATCTGCTCTACGATGCGCCGGACACTTTTGCGCGATCGCATCGTTCGTTTGCACTTCGGAAATGTCACTGTGATGCAGCAAAGCAGGCGGTGCGCTGGACGTGTGTAATACGCATCTGCCATCCCCATCATGCATCGTCGCATATCGTGGGGAAACAACCGTTCAAAAATGGAAACTAAATGAGAAGAACACGAAGATGGTTGTGTCGAATGGAGACCGGACGTCTGGAGGACGCTCCCGAGGTGAATCGAACACCGGAACATAAAATCGTTAACCAACTACGTACAATTGAATGACGCTTTTCGTTTGGTTTTTTTTTTTTTTTTGTGAACGCTGGACTCTTCCAACTTCCACCTTCTATGAGACAGCGAGGATGATATTTAGTTGTCGGTTGTGGTGTCGAGCTGGCTGGTGTCCGACAGTCAGCGTTTGCTTGTTTTACGACAATCTTAACCGGAAAGTGCACAATAATTTTCCAATTTTATTCTTGTCAATGAAGAAGACATTTTATGCGTTATCTCTTAGATTTTTATGTCCTAACAACTGTGATTGTGCTGGTTGGTATGGCATATGTTGAAATCGAGGTATGGTATGTGGTATCAGTGGAATTACGAAAAAAAATTCAATGAAAGTTTGTAAATTTTAATCTGATTGGTTTTACTTTTTTAAGATAAATTATGTTTAGATTTAGCCATGTTTAAAGCTCATACATAACTCCGATAAATGACTTCAGAGAATATGACATCTTTAAAACAAAAAAAGCTGTTGAATTTTTAACAATTTTCAATGCAGATTAAAATTAAAATCTTGATTTGAAAAAGACTTGAAACGTTAAAAAAATATATTGCAATTTTCTTTTAAAATTCAGCAGCACAACAAAAATCTAATACATCACTAAACGAGATCCATATCTGGAAGAAACTTATTAGAAGCCTTAGGCTGGTATTCAGCGAGCGCTGATAGCTTTATGAGCACTCATGTCTCGAAAAATTCTCTTTAATTGAATATCAGTCTCTAGTTTTTGCGAACGCAAATATTGCTAAGGCATGATAGACCATTGATAAATTTGGGCGATCTAGATGCTTGTTGTCCCTAAATAGATCGCACACTAGGTCTGCAATAGGTGTCATTACAGGATACTTCTAACTGGGAGACACGTAGAAATCTTGGGTATTTTCTCTAATGACTTCTGCAGAAGCTGCGAGGATAAAAAAGAGGATGAAACAACTACTTATCTTCTCTGTACATGCCCGGCTTTTTCCCAAAGTCGTAGGCTCCAGTTGGGAGAATACTTTTTCAACGATCCCAGCGATCTTGTTAACAAAGTAATAACAGCCGTGTTTTATGAACAATTGATAGCAACTCAGCAAAAATTTTTACACACAAAAACAATAACAAAAAAGTGATTATAAAAACTTTGTTATTGTTTCTAAGCAAAACAAAAAGTGAAAATAAATTTATTTGTTATTGTTTGTGTGTAAAAATTTTACTGAGTTGCTATCAAATGTTTATAAAACACGGCTAACATAACCTCCATTATAGGTAGTTACCATTTTTCCATAAGTTCCATTTTTCGAATTGAAAATATTATATATAATGTAATCATGTTTTGAGGAGTCAGACTCCGGGGTTTTAAGAAAATATTTCTCAAATGTTTCAAAAAACAACGTAGTCGGTTCGATGAAATCCAAAAATCCTATAACCTCGAAATTGTGAGGAACAGCTCCGACTTTGTTAATTTTTTTTTTTAGCTCAGAACTTATTTAAATTCCAAAACGTTTAGGAAGCGGAAACCAACTACTTGTGTTTTTAAAACCACAATAAAGTTTTTAAAGACAAAAAATAATTCACAGTTCTGGTTGAAATTAAAAGTAATTATTGGTACTTAAAGCTTTGTTTTTTTTTTTAGGGTAAAGTGGGACAAAACGATGCAGTAGATTTCAATAACATTATGCTTTAGTCCAGATAATCCTAGAACCAATCTTTTTGCATATTTTAAAATGCGTATATATTTGTTCAAGGTAAGTTTTCCAAATACAATATGTTTAAACTAAAAGCAGCGTACTCAAAACGGCTAATTCATTTGGATAACAACTTTCAGTTTTTTGAAAAACTGACAATCAAAAAAGCATGTTGTTTTTCTTATTAAAATTTTAATCATAGGTACAAACTTAAAACTTTTTTAAATTAATTGTTCAGGGCAGCAATATTCCACCAAGTGGACAAATATTTAAAAAAAAACAATGAAAATTTGGGTAGTACAATTCTGTGCAATATTTTTTTGTAAGGCCAGTCTTTTATGTTATTTTTAAATCTAACTGTGTTCATAATAAGTTCGGGAAAAAAGAGTTCAAAGCAAACCTTTCTGGAAGAAAAACATATTTTTAAAGCTTTGGCCAGTATTAATGCGATAACATTAAATTAAAATTCATCAATATCAATTCAGTGTTAAAACTAAAATATTTATAAAATAATCTATTAGTTCCTCCTTTCTGAACGCTTGGAAATTTGTTTGGAAGACTATACTCAAAAGGAATGGGATTGGGTACTTATATATTTATTTATATCAATTCTTAAAATCAGTATTAAATAAACTCATAGTAAAAAAAAAATCATTTTCACCACCAAAATAAAAATAAAAACAAAAATTATCAGAACTTTTCTAGAAACTAAATTCAACGTCAAACCCTCTGTCTCATGTGCGTCGCCATGATAAGCATTTTGATGGGTTATGGCATTTTTCCATTCTGCCAATCGTTTCTTTATTCCTCTTTATAATAGGAGACATTGCACGCTATCGATTTCTTAGAGAAATCGTAAATGTTTGGCATATCAATGACTTGGACAGCCTGATGTTTATATGAGAAACACACTGCTTGCATGCCTTCGTTACGTCTATAAAATAGTTATACTACCTTGATTATCGGTAACCGCGCACAATCCTACGTATACCGTACATACCGCATGCAACTTAAACCATCATCAACACAAATACTTATTAATAATCCAAGCTATCGTGTATCCACACACCACCCAGGTTATCAGTTAGTTAGATCAATGGTTGCGGCATTCCAAAACACTTGGCATTTTACAATAATTCTCCTAATTAAGTCAGCTAACAGGTTGCTTAAGAGGTGTAAGAGATAGGCACATCGGTGACAAGTGAGTTAATTAATTAATTAATCGATGTATCCCCAGAGTCTGAATGGAAAAATTGTGTAACGTGCAGCACCAACAGCATCAGCAGCACCTTCTAATGCATAATCCACACAAAACCCTTACTCGCAAGTATGGCAGCAAAAGTATGCCAAATGGCAATACATGGTGGGAACCTGCAGTAGCTTTATCTTAGCGCACGTAACACCACCGATTTATAAACTTTCGATAAAATTATGAAAAATATCTGTGAACTATCAACAGCAGTCGTCTGTGCCAGATAACAAACAAAACAGAGACAAAAAAAACTTGAAATATATCATTTTCAGGTTATTTTTATTTTAGTAGGCAATTCAGTAATAAGGCCGACCAAAGGCTGCCTTTGAGAATCGTTTTGCGACTTGCACTACGCGCGTCACCACTCATAATTCGAATCAACATCATAAAGTCTTGCCTTCTTTGCTCTACTCTCTGCCTTTATGCCCGGTACGGCTGCGGCGCGGCGGCGGCGACGCGGCGGTGTAATAATAATTAAGACGATAATTAGTGGTAAGTTATTGGATTCAATAGAAGTCACGTTCGATAAGATTGTTGCCTATACACGGCTAGCTGTCGTCATTATAGACTTTGTTTGGGTTTTTATTTATCTTTTGGTCCAACCTTGTTTCCTAGCTTGGCCTGGCTTGACTTCCATTCCATTCATTTTTATTTTTAGATTTTTGGGCTGCCACAGAGCAATTTGACTTGTGAATGATGAGTGTAACTGCTGACTGGTTAAATGTAAGCTAAAAGTAGGTACGAAAATCGAAAGGAGATTGCAGTTGGAAACAGAAATAAATATTTGATTTGAGGTGATTGAGATAAAGTTGACAAGGCTATTGCATCATATGAAGATAACGCGAGCAGTCTAGGCGACTAGACAGACTTTCACTAAGTGACAAACTAGTATCCATTCCTTTGTGGAAGAAATTGTTGTTCTTGAAAATTGAGTAATTATTTTATTTTCAAATAAAAAGACACATCAAGTATTTTTTTCTATAACCATCCTTGCAGCCTTTTCAAAGTGTTCAAACACTTCCTAGTCAACTATAAGCCTTACATTGACAACAAAACAAATGAAAAATGCCCTTAACACATGAAAATAAGTCGCCACTTAATAACTTTTACCTTTCTAAAAAATAAAACAAAAGAGTTGAGTAGCAAACTCTGTGCAAATTATGTAAACAAAAGACTGGAGTTGCGAACTTCGAACAAAATATAATTACATTTGTTGTTTCAAGTAATAATCATTCATTCAGTTTAATACATAGGGCCCTTAAAAATTCTAAATAGCAAAATAGTTTTCTTTGAAGGAAACTATTATAAATAGCGTCAAATCTCATTTGGTCAAAGGAACAGCGCATAACAAAAAAAAAGAACACCACAAGCGACTACTATACTACAAGGAAATACACATACAAATGCTAGTAATCTTCTTTCTAAAGATGGACTAGCTCTTGGCAGTGGTTTCGCTCATCTGACTGCAACATCTTGAGGCCAGACTGTAGCTCATTTTGCTTGAAATAAAACAAACAAACACTCATCGCACAAACTGAAAGATATGTAATTCTCTTCATTGTAGCACCACGGCACATTTGTTGGTCATTTGTACCCGGAGTCATGCAAATTAAATTGGTTTAAGAAAAGCCAAGCCGTAGAGAGATGTAGCTAAATGAACAACAACTGTAAATAACCAAAGTGTTATTTAAGAGTAATTAGCAAAAAAAAAAAAAGTTCACACCGGGCACCTAGCAGAAGCAGCACTAAGACAAGAAACGAAAACAGTCACTTTTCTAGGAGCAATCCTCAATGTGTTGTTTTTCGTTACAAAAACACATCATTTCTATATCTCACTCTCTATCTCTCTCTTTCTTTCTCTCTCATACTTGATGAAGTTTTGTATAGCCTGTTACAGAATACATTGAATTTCACACTTGCCTCCTGGCTTATGATAATAAATTGCAAAATTACATCCTCCGCAAGTGGCGGAACAGCACAAGAGAGCACCACCAGCAACACAGAGACAGAACCAGCATCAGCATCAGATCAGAATCCCATATAAGAAACTGATGAGAAACCAAAGGCAAGGGTTCAAACAAAGTAATAATTTTGTAATTTTTATGACATTTGTCGTGTTTAATAAATAGCCAACAATTTTCGAGGTGTGTTTACACAAGTATTGGATATGCTTAATGTGACAGCTATTACGGTCGTAGTTGTGGTGATGGCAGAGGTTGGGGCATTGGTAATGGAATGAAATGGTTAAATAATCTTGTTCGAGAGAATGTGAAAAAAAAAACAAATAGATTAGTGTGCAAACTGTCCATCAATTGGGCAATATTACGAGCATTCCTTCCTTTGAGGCAAACAGATTAAGGAAAGATCTACGGTTGATAATAAAATTAACTTAATTGTATGAAACCAAGAGGAAGTGTTAAACTTATGGTCTTATCTATATTGAGCGATGGTGAGACAAGACAATGTTATTTAATAAAATTCATGGTGTGTAAGATAATACTTTTTTTTGAGTCGAATGAACTTAAATGTCATGATTTACTGCCAAACTTGAACTTAAGGAATAAAGTGTTAAAAGTTATAAATCGAATGTTTGCCTGTAAAAAAATAGAGATATGTATTAAGATGTACAATGTACATATATGTGCTGTATGGTGCGTTTGGTATTAATTTTTGTTTTTATTATTTTATTAACTTGACACTTTAACACCTGATTTTTTACTTTTTCATATACATATGTACTAGGGCAAGTTTTGGATGCGGGAAAAAATCAAATCAGAACTGAAATTACAACAAAAGAGAATAGAGAATGCGATAAAAATGGGTCTTGCAATTTTGTCTGTCTGTCTCTATTTGGACCTACTGACTAAGCAGCTTCAGACTTCAATCTTTTGATTGAGGATTTTTAGGTGATTCTCTACGTATAGCCAACAATTTCTTACAAAATCTTCTTAAATATTTAACATAAAAAACAGTTTTGAAAAGTAAGTAATTTTATATAATTGTTTGATTAAAAAAATCATACAACGCTACCTGCATATGTGAAAGTTTTTTATTTTTTTCCATTTTCTCATAATCATCTGACACAATTTTACAAATAACTATTTAGGAAATCTATTCATAAGCTCGTTTGGTTTTTGGAAAAAAGCTCCTTTTATAAAAAATAAACAGAAAATGTGTGCAAGGATAAAAGTTTTGCAATGATGTCAAAGAATAAATAAAATATAACTTTATTATATACTTACAGGTATTAAATCCAGGGCCCGATCTAGGGGGGGGCGAGCCGGGCATTTTGCCCCGGGCGGCACGATTTGGGGCGGCAAAATTGAAAATTTAAGGTAAATAATATTCAAATCATTTATTTCTCTAATTGTTCGTAGGTACTTCGTCATCAAAAATATCTTCATCATCTTTCTCTACCTTCCCACTTCCCACATACATACATACCTACATAAATCATATGTACATCCACAAACCACAATAAAAGGAAAAAGTTCATTCATACATATTTTTTGTTATTCGTCGCAAACCTCAGATGACCCTACAAAATCGTAGATAATAGTAGGTATAATACCTATACCTACATACATGCATAGATCTACACACAACAACAAAATAGTTAAAAAAAAAAATAGTCATCGCATACGTCTTGGCCGTTGCTGAAAATGAGTAGAGTTGAAGAAACAGACAAAAAAAAACAGTTAAAAAAGGAAAACAGATAAAAATAAAAACAAGAACGAAATCTAAAGAAAAAGAGATAAGCATATTTCCAAATTCCAACAGTCATCAAAAATATAAAAACGAAAAACAAATTGTAATTGTATTGTAGCCTGTAGGCTGTAAGTTCCTATTCAATTTTCCTTACACTTATGTAGGTATATTTCACTGCTGTGCAAAAGAGCAAGCAGAACCAAAGTGCTTTCTTTCTGTGCTTTTATATGAACAGTTAAAAAGCTTTTTTGCAATATTCATAGTCTGCACTCTGCCTTCCATGAACATAAATTGTGAATTTTTCTTAGCGACTATACGTGCATTATTTTATGATCGTCATTAATTAATGTACATCTTTTATTATCTCATCTGTACGTTTTTTCTACAAAAGTAAGAAAAAGAATGCCCCAATTATTATAGCTACATTGCTGTTGTAAACATTAAAAAAACAAAATTCAAAGCGGTAGTGAAGTAGGTATCTACCCACACTTTTTAAAATATTAAAAATGTGTTATTCAGATAGGTACAACTTATGCAAAAATATTTTGTGCACTTATTTTAATAGGTAGGACAGAATGGCTGATGGAAGAAAACGCATGTCAGGATACCAATATAAACAACGAAGGCTGGGAAAAGATGCAGAGCGACGAAAGCAGGCAGGGGCATTAAAGTCCTTTTTGAAGAAAGATAAGCAAGAAATATCGTCATCCACACACCTACAAGAAACCGATGTAGGAGCTGCGGCACATGATGAAGGCTCTCCAAATAGAAATTGTGAACCTGCTGCTTCTGGGTCAAGCGCTATTACAGGTGAAGGTGCTATTCCATCGTCAAGTGTTTCAACATTCTCAACGTCAATTTTGGATGCTGATCCAGCAACATGGCCCCACAGAATTCTAGATGCCGAAAGAATATATTTAGTAAAAACATGTTCTCCTAAACCATTCTTTGAATTTGAATTTCCCCAAGATAAGAATGGTCGAAGATTTGTTTCGAGATATTATAAGAGAACGCTTATAAACGGTGAAGAAATTTTAAGAGACTGGCTAGCGTACTCTGTGACAAAAAATTCGGTGTACTGTTTTTGCTGCAAAATATTTAATTCGAAAACAACTTCCGGTCTATCTAAAGATGGCTATAACAATTGGAAGCATATAAGTGATGTTCTTAAACTTCATGAAACATCAAAAAACCACATAGAAAGCATGAGACATTGGTTCGAACTTTCAAGTAGGATCAAATCGTCGCGTACTATAGATGCCGAGTCGCAGAGAATAATAAAATCGGAAATAGAACACTGGAATGGAGTTTTGTTACGTATTGGATCAATTATTAAAATGTTGGCAAAAAGTAGCTTGGCTTTTCAAGGCTCTTCTGATAATCTGTATCAATATAACAATGGTCACTTTTTAAAACTAGTAGAGTTGTTAGCCGAATTTGATCCTGTTATGCAGGAACATGTACGCAGAGTCTTAAAGAAAGAAGAGAAACAAGCAACCTACTTAAGTAAAACTATTCAGAATGAATTTATTATTACAATTTCAGACAGTATAAAAAGCCATATTCTGAATGCTATTATTAAATCAAAATATTATTCAATAATTTTAGATTGTACCCCGGACGCAAGCAAAACTGAGCAGATGACCCTGATAATTAGGTATATTTCTATTATTCCAGCTGAAGAGGATAAAAGAACATTAGAAATTGAAATAAATGAAAGTTTCTTAGGGTTCATACCAATCGAAAAATCTACAGGTCTCAAATTAACAGAAGTTATCTTAGAACAATTATCAGCACTTGGATTGTCTTTAGAGAATATACGAGGGCAAGGGTACGATAATGGATCTAATATGAAAGGTATTCAAAGTGGGGTCCAAGCCAGGATAAGAAACTTGAATCCACGGGCATTTTATGTTCCTTGCAGCAGTCATTCTTTAAACTTAGTGGTAAACGACATGGCAAAGTCTTCATTGGAAGCTACAAATTTTTTCAATATTGTGCAAAAGATATACGTTTTCTTTTCCTCTTCAACGTTGAGATGGTCAATTCTTTTGAATAATGTAATGGGTATTACTCTTAAACCTCTTAGTGACACGAGATGGGAAAGTCGGATTGAGGCAATTAAGCCACTAAGACATCAAATAGGACAAGTTTACGATGCATTGTTTTGTGTTTACCAAAATACAGATATGGATACCTCTGCACGAGACGAAGCTTCGGGTTTGTTGAATCAAATTAAGCAATTTAAATTTTTATGCTCTGTAATAATTTGGTACGAAACTTTGAATCGGATAAATCCTGTCAGTAAATTAATGCAAAGTAAAGATTTTGACTTATTTTCTGTCATTAAATTAATAAAAAACACCAAAGTTTTCTTTGAAAACTCTCGTTCAGATGAGTATTTTACTCAGGTTCTTAAAGACGCGAAAACCTTAGCTGCTGAAATCGAGAGTGAAGTTTTAGACTTCGAAAATTTTCCAAAACATCGTGTTCGCTCCAAAAAGAGGCAGTTTGGCTACGAGTGTGATGATGAACCAATCATCGATCCTCGTCAAAAATATACAGTGGAGGTATTTTTCCATATAATAGATACAGCTATTAACTCCTTGGAGCTTAGGTTTTCGCAGATTGTTGAGCACAGTAAACATTTTTCTTTTTTGTATAACATATATGCCTTAAGAGAATTATCTAAAGTTAAATTGCTAGAAAATTGTAAGAACCTCGAGAGTATTTTAACCCACGAGGACTCATCTGACATAAATGGATTAGAACTTTCGGAGGAGTTGTCAGTCTTATGTATGATCTTGGATAGTAGTTTGTCTCCTCAAGAAGTTTTAAAATTTATTACAGAAATAAGATTTGGTCCAAATACTAGTATTGCTCTTCGGATTCTTTTAACTTTACCAGTTACAGTAGCAAGTGGTGAAAGGAGCTTTTCCAAATTAAAAATAATAAAAAATTATCTTCGGTCTACCATGACTCAACAAAGATTGTCTGGATTGGCTATAATTTCTATAGAACACAAAGTTTGCGATAGTATGAATTTATTGGAAATTATTAAAAAATTTGCAGAACAGAAAGTTCGAAGAAAATTATTTTAGTTACTAGGCAGAGATATTGTTATAAAAAACTTTTGATTTCTTTATTTATTTGTTTTTTTTTTGTATAATATTAAGATATAAGTACATAGGTATATTATTTATCTTTTAAGATAGGAAAAATATAAGTGAAATAAATTGAATGATTAATGTACCTAATTTATTTATTTTTAAGAATGAATTATTTCTTTTGTGGCTTGACATAATCATAATTAACGTGTGATTTTATTGAATAAAATAAGAAAAATATCATTTCTTGTGTTTGTTTTTATGATTTAACTCAAGGCAACAAATATTTCAAGCAAGTCGATGTGACAGATACATAAATGAAAACCGACTAAATAAATAATTTTGGTTTAACTACTGAACAGATTTTGATGATTTTTATGTCAATACAAATTTTATTTTTACCAGTAGTAGTTTCAGAGAAATTTATAAACAAATATGTACACATTCACGATATACTAATGTATTTTGATATACTCGTTTAGAAGCCCTATCACTTATCAGACTAACATACATATATGGTTATGAATATAATACAATTTCAACAAAATTACATACACACGGGCCACGGCTCGTATGTACAAGTAGATAACCTCCTTTTTTAAAAGTTTGTTAAAAATAGCTCTGTTTATAGCCTATAAGGTGTCATTGCAAAGGGCGGCAAATATATTTTTTGCCCAGGGCGGCGAAAAAGCTGGATCGGGCCCTGATTAAATCCATGAATAAAGATCTAAAAATTTCGACAAGAACTAATGAATCTTGATGGAAAGATATGCGGAAAAAGGTGAAAACAATTGAAGAGGTGAAGTGAAGAAGGGGTTAAGTGACATTTTTATAGTTTTGAGATATTGAAAGTTTTTGGATTACAACTTTTTTTGAGCTGACAACTGAAACTTTCTAATGAGGAAGGACAATAAAGCACAAACCAATCGTTTAAAAAATACATACTCGTATGTACATCATTTAATAATATCGACTTTAAGCTACATATTTTTGACAATTCTGCTTAAGAAAAAATCGAAAATGTCACTTACCCCCTTCTTCATTTCATCGCTTCAATTGTAAATTGCACGTTTTTGATGAATGTTAAAATGTTTTCTTATTTCTTCTTATTTCAAACAAACTGTTTTTTTTTAAAGATTTTTGGTGTGCTGAATGTGATTCTGAACTCTGATCATCAGGTTTCTAAATTATTCTCGTTAAAAAAAAAAAATCTTTTTCGGTGTATTTGAAATCATGTAACAGCGTTTGGGAATTTTTTCAACAACTCTGCTCTGAAGCATGTTTGACTTGAATCAAAGCTCAGCGAGTTTTTTTGAAATCTACATATTTGAAAATTCAAAAAAAAAGCCTTTCCTATTTTTGAAAACAATTGAATGATTCCCGAATTTTTGTTTTATAACCCAGTTCAAATCTTTTCAATATTTTTTTACTTTGGCAGAAATCTCCTGTTGAAGGCCAAGTGTTTTTGCAATTAAAAGCAATATTAGCGTGTTATTTAAAAATTTGAAACTAAAAAAAGTTTCTCTGAACCTAAAAGAGCTATTGGACAGGTAAAAACTGATTTTGAATTAATAATTCAAAATTTTGTTGAAAAACATATCAAAGCATTTATACAATGCTTCAAAACTACCAAGAAATTTTTTTTTTTCAATTTTATATCAATAATATCTCAAAAACCTGACGCGATGGATTCGTATTCGAATTCATCCCATATTTCGGTTTCTGTTACAAAAAGTTCTTGAGCAGTGTAATCCGAAAATGAAAATTAATTAATTTTATGTTGTCAAAGTTTTTAATTTTTCAAAAACTATGAAATGATAAATCATGTTTCAAATTTAACAAGACACTCATTACTCACATTATTTCTTTTTCTTATGATAAAGATTTTACTTATCTATTTTGAAACTTAAGAAAATAAAAGGCCATGAAATGCTTGATTTTTAAGTTTTATGATCGCTTCGAAAACTCTTAAAATAGCAGTACTAACCCTACGTGAGAATTGAGGTTTTTTTATTTTTATTTTGTTGTTCAAAGGCTGACCACAACATTTTTTACTAGCATCATGATTCTTGATCCTAAATCAATTGATTGAATGATTTTTTCTTTAACATCTCCATTGTATGTCATGCGCAGATCCTCCCCCCACGCTATACCATCATAATATATACCCACATAAGGCCCTTTCCATATTATATCGATGTGGTATAGTGAAAAAATATTGATTCAAATATTCGCCTCAAAAGAAAAACCATACAATGCTCAGTCATAATTTATGTGTTCACTCCTTATAGATTCATCGCCACAGGTTTTCACGGCGCGGCGCAGCAGTGAGGCGGTGCGGTGGTGGCCAGCGCTGCGCGGCACGGTACAACATTGTTGCACTTTTTCAAGGTAACACAATTTATTTATGTCCTACAAGGAACCCCACGATGATATGCGATGGTATGCTTTGTAGAACACTCTTGTAAAAAACATTAATTTTTATTAAAAGATTAGTATTTCTTATGTATAAACATAATATATGAAGTTAACTTGTTTCCATCCATCCACATCGCTTAGCTGAGATGTGACTCTAACTCTAATCAATCCTGTCCTACTTCTTGTGACTGCAGAGGTACGGGTATCTTGATCCAAGTCAAAAAGTCTATAATTTGAATTCTAACGCCTTGTTCAATTCCAACTAAGGAATACAAATGTGTCCTTATAAAAGCATTGTCCAATTTGTCACCCAGACTCTCTAATGCATATTCTTGTCTGACACACATCCCAATGGTAATACAAAAACAATATCACACATCCATGGAGTGAGTGTAGTTTTTTGTGCGGAGGAAGTATATATGTATAATCCTCCAACATGGTGCCACTAAAGTTGCACTGGGTTTTTGGGTGTTTCGCATAGAAAGATAGATATTTTTGTAAAGCTGGTCAGTCCGGTTGTGGTATTATTGGCCGAGTTAGAGTGGTTTTGTGGATATTTCGAGAGATGACGACGGGAAGAGTTGTGTGGGGGCTTTATAGCTTAGAGTTCAACAACAACTACTTGCATGGTGATTATTCTTCCTATAACAACTTCTTTAGCACTAGTTTATTGTTTTGTTTGTTGGCTGGACACATTTTGTGTCGACAACATTATGCTTTAAACTCACTTCGATGACACCTCTAACGAAAATTTCTTTTCGAGTAAATTGCTCGCGTGTCTCAGGGACGGACGGAAATATTGTTTCGTTAAAATGTAGTTTTTTGTTTTCTTCTTTTTATAAGATGGTTATAGGAGCCATGTAAATCACTTATCAGTGAATTTTTAAATTTAAGATTGAAAGGAAAAATCAATACTTATATAAAAGGGAAATTGAGTGCAATTATCTTTTTTGAGAAGTTTAAGCCATTGCAATAAATTAGGCAATTAGCATGTTAGGTTCTTTTAATTTTTTTATAGAGATTAAAGGCTCCATAAAACTTCTTTAAGATTGTTGTGAAACAAGACAAAGAATTTTTTTTTTTAATAAGCTTATATACATAAATGCACTCAAAGAAAGTACAATAAAGCTTGAATTTGTGTAAAACTTGAAGTGACGTTTTGGCTTTTAAAGTTTTTTTTTCTAGAAATTTTATGGAGTACTTTGGTGAAACCCTCATAACTAAATTCCAAAATTTAAATTAACAGAACCATAATGTACAAAACCAAAAACAACAAATGCAAAAAGAGTTGAAATAAGCTCAGCAGTGATGAACAGAGAATATTAAAAGTTATCGCTTAAATAATACTCAAAATTAAAAAAATATACAGAAAGTTATTTTTTTTACCAACTAGTCGGTTGTATGTAATTTTTTGGGAATTTATTTAATCGTGGTATTCTTTTTGCATTCCTTGCTTATTTTTTGATTCTTTTAATTCATTGTTCTTGATTTTGAATTTATTGAACTTTTTGAAAAGTTATTGCATTCTTTAAGATTTTTTTTTTTGAATTCTTTCTTTGAGTTGTTTGCATATTTTTGACTCATTTACAAAAAAAAATTTGGGGGATACAAAAACAATACAAACAAATCAAAATAAAAAGGAAAAAATTGTAAAGATTAATTGAATAACGAAATTAATTTAAAGAATGCAAAATAATTCAGCAATAAAAATAAAAAATACAACATTTGAAAAAAGTATTTTCAGAACCAATCAGTTTCTATAATCTCCCTTGGTTGGTCAACACAATTTTTCAAAATCCTTAGGATGATTAAAAAGCTTATTTTACCAAGCTAAATCGAAGCTAAAATATAAATTGGTTTTTTTTTATGGATAAACGGAACAAAATATTGTACCTTTACACATAAAAAAATAAGGAAAGGAATATTTAATTTCTTTATGTTATCTGCTTTTTAGTGAAATCTGCTAGGTCCACTTTAATTTTTACACTATAAATAAATAAAAAATATTATAAATAAAATATAAAATTTTACTATTTTTTTTACTTTTGGGAATAAAGACTTTAAAATATTACTTCGTAAAGTTTTTGATTTTAATCGTAAAATATGTAAAATATGAATCAGTAGTTTTCACTCGAAGCCAAGATATTATTCCTGAATTTTTAAGTTTATTTTCAATATTTGCAAAAAGTGAACTATGTAGCTGTGTTGAAGAAATTATTTTTCTCATAAAACTTTACCCACATGAAAATAAAAATGGCGGAACAGAAACCACACAGAAAATCAGCATAGCTGGAAGACGTTTTAATTTAAATCTTAAAAAATAAAAACACGGATAATCAGAATTAAGAATCCCCGGTATATCTATGTAACTAGAGATAAACTCTATAATTTGTAATCTTCCGATCGATGGGATGAAAAATTACCACAATATCGAGCTGATTTAAATTAATGGCGGCACCTCTACCCTGATCTCTAAAACACAATGCCTTCTTCGAAACATGGATCATAAACAACAATCCACCATAATTATTCTTCTTATCACACTTCCTCCTAGATTCCAGCTGGATTGTAAATGATGATACCTAGGAACATTTCACTGTAGGTATACATATATAGTTGGTGGCCATTTTCTTTACTTGAAACTCGAAAGTAGTCGTCACTGCAGAGCATCCTTTTAACAAAGAAGTTGTCTTCGTCGTCGTCGTCGTCGTAGTCATCATCATCGTTGTCGCGTCCAACATCTGACGAATACATCAATCGCTTAAATTGCAAAACAACGATGTAAATTGTCTTCGTGGTAATTTTTACCTGAGGGCGTCTTAAAAACAGATATGCGCCCCATTCCGAGGTCGAGCGCCTTTTACATCGTCATCGCCATCCACATCCACATCGAAGCAAAGTTAGCTGCGCAGAAGCTTAAGAAGCACCCAGAAGCAGGAGCGCAACCAACATCTTTGTCGTTTTATCCTTGGGATGGTGATGCAAGTACCAATCTTGCCGCTCTCAATACGAGTAGGTATAGGTATACTCGTATATACGCGAACACAACAACCTGATTATTGTTATTAGCGATTATTGATATTCATCCGGTCGAAAGTTCTTCAGGATAAACCATCCTTGCAATACCCAGCCATAGGTGCCCATCGCCTCCCCACTGTCTCCCGTTTTTGCATAAAGTGCGTTACAGTGCGCGTAATTTGTGGTAACGATTTTTATCGGAGCCTTTTGATTAGGACACCAAAGGTCTAGCAATGTCTTTTTTGTTTCATAAAGTTGGTTTTTTGTATATATGCAAATGCCCTAGAGGTACACTTGATCCATGGTACCCTCAGTTGGCTACTTCATCTTGTCCCTGTTGTATAGAGTCAGTGTGTTGTTGCTGGGCAATTCGATAAAGCATCATTATGAATATTAAAGTTTATGTGTGCGTTGAAGCTCGAAAGAACGTAAATTTTATCTATGGAACATCAGTCTCTGGTGGTTGGTTGGCTTCAAGTACAGCTTCAGCACACAGTGGTTACATCGCGCGAACAACCTCCCAAACGCAAGATAATCATAATGAAGATCGACTTGAAAGGGGTTGGACTGCAGGCGAACAAGTTGTTTGGTCGTCCAGTTTGTCCGATAAGCATCGGTACTTGGATTCTTAGTGCAATTCCAAAGGTAATAAGTGGTAACCGCATTTGGCTTTTATAATTTCAAAAAAAAAATATGCCTTAAACTTTTTGGAAAGAATATAGCATTGGTTTAGGTTTTGTTTACAGAATGTGATGTTGCATAATATTTCTTTAAAGTGTTGAAAAAATAAAAGGCATGTATAACACAAAATTAAACATGACATTTTTGGAACAGGTGGAACGTTATTTTTTTGGATTCATGCTGTGAGGTACTTTAGATATTTCCCTTCCCACTCGAAGCTATCAATTTATAGTGGACAGTTTCATACATTGCCTGAGCATTGAAAGCACAATTTTTGTGCGACTAACCTTTTGTGGTCAAACGCAATACTTTCTCCCAAAAAGTGTTGTGATAGCTTGTGATAAGCCAAAATTTGAAAAAATGTATTATTTTTGTTGCGTCAGAAATCTTTTGGAAAACATCATCTGATCCGGATTCAGAACCTCCAAAAACCAATTTTTTTCACCATAATTACACTAGGGTATAACTATATAAATGTTATCCAACAGTGTTTCGAAAACGCTTTGCTGAAGTTATTCCAAACTTCTTAAGTGCTTCTTTAACTTTTTAAATTTGCATTGCTGTTTTGGCATTTCCCAACAAGTTGTTTTCTTTTTAATTATACATTTTCCATAAAGTGTGAAATGTTTAAAAATTATCATACAAATTCTGAAGACTTTTTTTAATTTTAGTTCATTTTTTGTGTCGCTATTTTCAATTTCCAACATTTTTGTTGATCCTGTATAAAAAAACATTCTGTTCCTCCAATAGTTTAAGATGTAATCAAATATTGTTTAAATAAAGGGTTTAATCTTCACACCTTTAATTTTGTAGCTCAAATGATTGATAAGGTCGATGAAAACCCAGAAAATAATAAAGATACAAAACTGAGAAAGGGATTACAACTTCACACCTTTAACAAAAAAAGGATACGAGGTCAATAAGTGAGCAAGTTCCTACATTATTTTATCCAACACGTGTCTGGGCGGTTTAAACATCATAAACCACGAAGGTGTGATGATATTTTCCGCTGGTTGAACTTACAGCCGAAGATTTCAATTAACAGTTGGTCAATAATTTGGATTAATTGGAGCAATTTCAAAGGTGTGATTTTATTTCTTTTTTTTTATTACTTCAAACGAAAAACTAACAAAAAGTGTTTGTTTGATATTTGAATTATCAGAGAAAGAAACAAAACATCTGGCTTTTCAATCTTTTCATTGATTTTATTTAAAAAGAAAACAAAACAATAAACAGTACTTGTAACATAGATAATATCTTCGGCTCAAACTAGGACATAACATACAATCAGTGTTTAGAAATATCAAATTAAAAAAAAAAAAAAAACAATTTGAAAAGTATTGTCCTTACTGATTGCCGAACCGACCTTTATACATATTGACAGCCAAGTGGTAAAAGCAAAGACTGTGTTCGTAATGTCCAAAATATGAAGAACAACTCGATTAAGGAAACTTCACTCCAATGTTGAATCGTATCGCCATATCGTATCGTCATGAGCTTCTTTGTGGCAAGCATCTTTTGCATGACACACTAGCAATAATTCGCAACTATGTTATTATTAACACTTGCCCTCGAAAAAAAATTTACAGGATAACAGTAAAATAGATAGGTACTAAAAACCAAAAATAATTAATGGGGTTTTTATTGGTAAATAAAGATTTCTTTTTTCATTTTTTTCATGACAAATGGAACACAATTAACAACTGATTTTTTTTTGTCACTGTGTTGGTGTTATTTCCTGTCGGTGAAAATACTGTCGGTGTAGCTGTCAAATCTGCATTCAAATTTGTTTTTATTTGAAAATTGTTTACCAAAAATTTAAAGCAGAATAAAAAGGAAATAAAAATGAACGAACAAGTAAATTTAGACTTTTCAGAATAACTAATTATTACATCCTTTACGAAATCTTTTACATGGTGTTTTTTCCTCATCATTTCAAAAAATTGGAATAAACAAATCGCAAACCACTTAAATCAAACTGACAGATACAAATTGTTTTAGTGTAAGTTCGAAATATTTAGATCTGCAAAATTGATTATAATCAAAAAAATAATAATCAATTATTTCTGCCCAACGAAATGCTATAGTTGTCAAAATCAGCTTTTGACAGATTAAAATCAAAAAATAATTGATTATTCTTATCAACGAAAAACCCCATAACACAATAATTTGCACATGCGTATAATAGCGAAAATTTTTCACTGCTCCGCCATTAAATATGTCATGACAGAAATAAGTTTTCCTCATTTAAAGTTTTTTTTACAGTTTTCTAATGTTAAACTCGACAAGTTGAATTTTTCCTAGCCTTGAAACAAAAATTTATAATCAATACGTTGTCAGGTCATACGAAGCTATAAAGTACATAACAGAAGATTTTTATGAGAAGTTTTTTTTGTTAACTTAACAAATAAACTCCTCCCTTGAAAAGATATCGCGTGATGAATTTCAAACAAAGAAATAGAATCTTTCCATGCTCTAATAAATTTCCCAAACACAACACCCTTTAGAATGTTTTAATTAACAAGTCTGTTTCTTGTCCCACCAATGGCAATGCTGTAGCAGAGGTTCCATGTTCAAGCTATTTTCATCCGCAGTCACAGGCATTTTTATGGTTAGAATTTTATGTGTGGGAGCACCCTTAAAAAAAATGGCTACTTAATCAAACCCATTTTCTACTCTTTTCGATATAAAAATGTATACAGAAGTGAAGCAAGTGTAAGCTATTTTTATTTCTGTCTCAATTTTTTACGTGGTATAAGAATAACACCTTTAAATCTACTATCCTTTGAATCTTGATAAATATTTTTAATTTCTGTTGCGATATTCCCTCTGTTTCCTGCTTTAACAGTATTTATTTTGTATCATACATCGAAGCCCGAGGAATAATACAGTTTGGGATAAAATTCACCATTTTTGTAGTCATGTAGGAGAGTGTGCTGTCCCAAAAACTCACTCAGACTGACATCCATCCGTCTTCATTTGACACCCAATCGCAAATCAAAGTGTCAAAATTGACTCGCCTCAATAATTCGTATAATCCTGAACGCTGCACTGCGCTGCGCTGCGTTGGGTGGCTGACTGATGGTTGGCTGTGTGTGTGGCACATTTAACACTTCATTGACATGACAGTTCCACTATGCCCCGCACGAAAATCGAAAATCACTTTCAGACTTCGAATGCCAATCGATATATCTGCAAGACAAATCCAAAAATGAAAAACACTAAAAATGCCTCTGGGAACTTAAAATAAGTATAGGACAACATCGAGCAGTTCGCGTGCTATCGTTCAGCCATCTAGAGCGAGGGAGATGGAGAGTTGGATTAAGGATTTTTAAGTTTACAATTTACTCGAGATGCTGTCTAACGTTTGCACTTTCACGCAAAAAATGTTAACCCAAAAACAACATTGAATACAAAAAGTTTGGTTATTTTTTCCCAGCAGACTAACAGACCCCAAACATGACAGATCCAGCAATTTCCATCAATCACTTGGAGTTTGGTACAACCAACCAACAACGTTCACAATAACATCACTGACGGACGGTATAAACATCCAAAATCCTTGTTTTTTTTTCTTCAGTTTTTGGTTGTTGGCTTCCTTGTGTCGTTTTTGTTGATCAAGATGAAAGCTATTAAATTAATTATAGCGAGACCCGATGACCGAATCATCGGCACGCATAGGTTAAACATCAAAGTTTCTGGACATGCATTTGCCTTGGGTATATAGATTTGTGTATATATTTTTAAATGATTCGTTTTGCAACATTTTGCCAAGCACAACATCAGTTAAATTTGCGATTTTGATGATTCGGCAGACATCTTAAAGAGTGAGATATAGTATTTGATTTAGACGTCAAATTTTTTAAAAGCACAAGCCTATTAGGTCTTCGTATTAGTTTAATTTGTTTTTTTGTAAGCGAGGTAACGATTACCGATACAAAATTAGTTTGACAGAATGTAAATTCATTTTGTATTTATGTCGAATTTGAATTTAATCTGATTTAACTCATAAAATCGATAATACATAGGTGTGTTCAGAAAACTGAGATCTCAGAGAATTTCAACATTTCATTGAGAAAGCGAATTAAAAATACTGTTTCATGTTTTTAAAAGCTAAGATTCAGTTTACTGAGATTACTGACAACTCTGAGATCTCGGTTTGATGAACATTTCTAATTATTGTTATTTTGTTAATCAATAAATAGTGTTGCCACCTATCAGCAATAGACCGATATTCGGTCAGTATCTGCTTATAGGCTGGAGCGTGATGTTAAGGACTGTGATATCAAGAGGCTGGGTTTTAATCTCAGCCTACGTCACCTATAAACAGGAACGTTTTTTTTATGGGCTGGTGCGTTTTGTAAGAAGATGGCACATTCTTCATATTCGGCTAATTCTTCTGTGAGGGCTGAGAACGAGATCGAGATGAGGCTGAAGAAAATCGGAGTTGGTAACAAGATGCAACGTACATAGACTAAAATTAAAGTTCCCTTCATTCCTGGCAATTATAAGTTCCCTTCATTCCTGGAAAAAAAACGTACACAGAAATGGCTTTTTTCTACTTTTTGATTAAGTACTCGCTTACCTAATATTAATAAATGAGCCTTGAGTACTCCATCGCATACATTTTATCTTTTAAATTTAGATTTTATTTAGACTGACAACTTTTTAACTAAATGAATAAGAAAGTCGACAATATTTAGCTAGAAGAAAAACCAATAAAAAAAACGTAAAAGATTTACTTAAAACGACGTTCATCAGCATTTTTTAAAACCAGAAATCCTTCAGGTGAGATGATTCATTTTCATTGATTCAAGTAGTAAAATTGAGTGGATGATTTTATGTTTTGTTGTTAACGTTTTTGTTGTTTTAAATTGTTTACTCTACCTTACTGATGTCTTAAAAGCGTTCTTGAACACAAATTCTGACTTATTTACTATTTCGCCAAATAGCTGAATCACTATTGCGAGCAAGGTGAGTCATATCATTTCACTCGCCAAAATAGCTAAATCTCAAGAGACATTCATTTTTAAACGCGTTTTTATTTAAAAAAATTTTAACGAAGAAAACAGAATAGTGGTAGCCCTGGTTTTCATTGATCCATAGCTTATTAGTGCTTTCAAGCTTCAACCACAAAATGCTACTTGGGCGTATACGCAATTTTCCATAGAAACCTTAAAAACTTAACAACAAGAAGAAGCAGAAAAACATCAACTGAGTCTTAAACTGTGGAAATATCATTTATGTATTAAAAACTATTCTTTCTTTTAAAAACGCTGGCAAACTTAACGAATCACATATATTGCTGTAATTAATGAAAATGCATTTCCGTACAAATTCAAGATAATGGCAATAACTTTGATCATAGTTTTCTTTATGTTTTCCTAACAAAAGTAAAAAATGTTTCAACCCATAAAATGTATACAATTTATAAATAAATACTAAACAGATGATTTCCCACTACAGTTTCAAATATCAATGTTTAAATAATATAACAAAATATTTCTCTGGATGAACAAAAAGGAGTAAATATGTACATGCATATATTATGTACAAAATGCAAGATCAAGTATAGATATTCCTTTAACTTACGACTGTTTAATTGGCACAAGATACCATCATTTTCTTTCCCAAAAAAAAAAAACAAACAGAAAACTTTCCCGCAATCATGTTTTCGTTCATCATTTCCAACGGTCGTTTGACACTGCAAGAATTCTCGCGGTCGATTGGTCCATCCGTCCGCCATCGAATCTCAACTTCCCATAGGCTTTTTTCACATTTTCATGTGATGAGCTGGTTGTGGATGCATGTAGTGACTTCTGCGTTTCTGTTTGCATAAAATCTGAATGTCGCGGATCTTGACAAGAGAAGCTGCGTAATGCTCACAGTCGTTCGCCGCACCAGTACATCTCATTCGCTGCAATCTCCATCGCGCGTCTCTAAGGTAAAGTTGGCTTTTCCTTCGGGCGTATCTCGGTCGGATTCATCAATGTTCGACATGTTTAGCACATGATTATGAGGATTGCTGTAGTTTTTCTGGTTTTGTGGGCTTCTTCCAGGGTATTTTGTTTTGCTGTGTGCCTCTCTCCATTTGCGATTACCACGATTCTGCTTTCTACAATTTTTTTTTTTTTGTGTCTGTGTCTTGTCCCAGTTGATTTGATTGTGCCAGCTACTGCTACTGCCTCAAATAATGAGAACCACAATCGTGATGCATTTCCACAGGTAGATACGGTGCGGTGGCCGTGTTTTGCTTACTTCTTCCTCCTCTCGTATATGCTCCGCCCTGTTTATTCCAGTGAGCAAATTCACTGCAATTTGTACAGCAGACAAGAGACGAAGTAAAAATCATGATTCAACCCCAAATTGCTAAGCCTGCAATGATGGGGAAACCCACAAATTCAAAATGGACGATGGATTGATGCTAATTCAAGAGCTCCAAAAGGATATCACATGGCCGCCTAGCATGGTGTCTGACACTTAAAGTGTCAAAAATATGGGATTATACATTTCGAAACGTGTTTTCTGTTGTTAAAACACTTCTTTTTTTATGAAAATACCATTTTTGGTGCCATCAGGATATTTGTTTCATCCCTCCATGTTATCCCAATGGATGGCAATGGATACGGAAAGAATTTTGTTGTTCATGCTTCAAAGGACACCAGCATGTCATCCACACCTGTAGAGAAAGAGATCAAAATAACCTCCGGCAAAATATAATAAAAAAAATGTATGTAAATATGGCTGCTTTTTAAATAAACTCAAAATGGCGGCAACATGCACAAATAACACAAAAACATCTTCCTGTTGTGGTCATCGGTTTTTTGGGGAAAGAATTTATTTTTGATTTTTTTGGCTAATATTTGCTTTCTTTTGGATGTTTTTGGTGAAATATGAGATGATTTGAGTATGTGGTAAGAAGGGGGACAAGAAATCAATTTGGTGTACCTATTTGAATGAAGAAGGTGTTAAGAATCAAATTACGCAATACAGGCGGTGCTCGAAGAATATCTTCATTGTAGTTCCGTACTTTTTCTATAAAATATTCAAAATACAATTCTATCATGTCTGGTTAACATATTTTATTCTGTTAGCATATTTTCCGAAAATGTATTATTTATCGGGGAGAGCTCTAGTCGGCTGTAAAGTGGGCGTAAAAAGCGAATATTTTACGGACTTATCATGCTTATACCAAATGACATATTATTTAATTATATAAAACATAGAGAGTTTTCATTTTTTTTCTATGTCTTTCGAATGTTCGAAAATAAATTTGAAATTTCGAAAATAAGAATTCTTTTAATCGCTAAATCGCTTTTGCGTGTCGGCGAGTAAGGTGACTCATCTCATTCCACACGCAAAAACAGCTAAATGTCAACACTGATGGAAATATGACATTATCATTCTTTAAAATGTCTGTTTATATATAACTATTGATATTTGTGTAAAAAGTACGTGCCTATTCATCTTGCTAAAACAAATTCCTGAACAAGGCAGAAATGTTTTAAGGCCAAATCAGATTATGGAAATATTATTTTCCTGAAATGTTTTATATTTTATTTTAAACAAACCAAATTAGAATAATGTTATCGATTTTTATTTATCTAAAGGACAAATATGTATTTAAACAAAACGGTACACAAGAATCAAGCCACCGAACACAAATCAAAGTTACTTCACAAATAATTATAAGGAAATGACAACTAATTTTAAAAATAGTTAAATTGAACTAGTTGGTTTAGTAATTAATTAAAAAACCTCCATAGCACGTAATTATTTTCTATAAGTGTATTTTCGGCAGGCATTTTATGTTTCAATTACTTGGGACATAAGATAAGAAGTTTAATGGAAATCGTAAAAGTCATTTTCCGGAATATTTGAATGATGTTAAATTCTTGTTAAGATATTGTAAATTCAAATTTTAAATACAAAAAAAAAATGATAAAAAAACAATGCAAGGAAAAAATCACTGCCCGATTTCATTGAAATTAAAATGAAGGAGCCTTAAGCTCTCTTGGGCTAAGTTTCAGATACAATTTTTAGGTCCTGCTAAGTGGCTAGGATTGGTAACCAGATGTATTCTATAAGAAAGACTCGTGCCGGACTCGTTAAATAAAAAATGGCAATCTTGTCTCGTTTTCAGCTATCCTCTCGGTCTTGTCCTGTTACCAAAATAAAATTTGTTTACACGAATTTATTATTTTTGGTACGAAAAAGATTATAATGTGTCCCAAAGAAATATAATTTAATTTAATATTTAACATAGCAGAATGAAAATGCGTAAAATTTAAATATTAATTTTACTAAAATGCTAAATAAAGCAAACAAAAAAATTTCGGCCCTTAAGGTCCGAAATGACTATGAAAAACAAACATTTCGAACTTCTACCAATGCTGGTGAAAAATTCTAGGTCTTACCGGTAAGTTCTAGAATTTATCCATTACGAGAATTTATTCTAATTTGTGCATATATTATTATTTAAAAATTTTAAATATTTGTGTGTTAAGTATTAAATAACGACAGAGCAGCAAAAAGATTTAAATAAAATTTCATATTATAATTAAGTGAGTCCGCCGAAAATTTTTAATTACAAATTGTTTTTTTTTTTTTTTGCTAAATTTTAAATATTATGTAAATTAAGAGGGATATCTTTTGAAGCGCAAATTTAATATTTAAAAAAAATGTGCAGTACTACTGTAATTGAACTCATTTAAGTTGTGATTATAAGTAGCGAGAGCAATGTCTTGGATACGTTTTTAATGGCACTCCCCAGAGTTGCTGGTATCTCATGTTCTCATTATTATTGACGGTGTCTCAGCGCTTATCTTGCTTAGATCTTTCTAATATATTACTCATTTCTTTAATTGGCCACAATATTTCTTAGCTATATCACTCAATTTCGTATAAACTTTGAACTGTAACTACCCTTCTTTTCCACGCTTTTGTAGGTGACACTTTATAGTAAAAATATTTTAAATTAAAAGATTAAAAAAAATTATTAAAAAATACAATCAAATAAAATATTTAAAAGTGTATTGATTAAGTAAAATTAAATATTTGATTTGATTATTGTATTTTTTGATTTTTAATAATTTTTTTCTGAACTTTTTAATTTAAGCATATTTTTCTTATAATTTAAGTAGTAATCGATAAACTTAAAAATGTTCATAATCATGAACGAACCTTCTTTTAAAATCAACAACATTATTTGTTTCATTGGACACATGAGGAATAAGAAAAGAGACGAGACGCACGGTCATCCTGGAGAGTCATCCAAACTATCAATATTGTTCCATTCTAGGTTTTCTCCCAAAGTCAGTAAATCAGCATGGTTTTGACCTTCGGGTTCAGTGTAGTTCTCATTGGTTCAAACGCGGTTTTTCAAATTTACTTTTGAAATTAGAACCTCAAAGAAAAGTACCTAACATCCTTTATAAAAGACTTCAAACCTTTTGTACTAAATAAAAAAAGGAAATTGATTTACCTATACTGAAATCCGGCAAGTAAATGTGCTTCAAAATAACTTTAACACTATTTAGAAAAAAAAACTAATAACGAACAAAAATCCCATAAGACACCAGTCCATTCTTGGTTTATCTTTTTGATATTGAAATTTGATTACTTGTTTCGGCATATTTCGTTCTGTAGGTATTACCACTACACGCATCCTTTTCTTCTTCAACAATCTAAACATAATAGTGTGAAATTTTCGTCCACAGTAAAATGAACATGCATTAAAAAAAAATTAAATAAAATTGCAAAAAAAAACAATGAATTAATTCACAAGCATAACAACAACAACTGAAAACCTAAACGAAAATACAAGAAGACTGATTGTCACATCCCATCATGAGCTGAAATTATATGTAAAAATAAACTAATCCTGACAGAAAAGCAAAGCAGAGAAGAAAAGAAAAGAAAAGTTCCCCATAGGTATCTCTGGACAACATGAAATACAGCTATAATGCATAGTGTATATTTAGGGACAAATGGGAATATGGGAAACTAACTGAAGACACGCCAAAACAATGAAAAGGTTTAAAAGAAACCCGACTACCAGAAGCCAAAAGCACATATCACATCCGATGTACCTACAAGAACATGGCCAGGCTTTGACGCGAGGAACTGCTATAAGGAATCTTCAACAACAACTATAAACAGCAACAACAACAAACTGTTTTTTTATTTTATTTCTTCTTCTTCTTTTCATTCTACCACGTTGACGTAGAAAACTACGAAGATGATTATGATGATACACGTCCAGCGACAATCTGCACTACTGCTGCTTGGTGGTGTCCATCTATCAGCTGCTGTTTCCTTCGGCCCGCATCCCCAAGTACATTCCCGGTCAGACCTCAGCGTGTTCTTGCAAAATGGTTGTCACAACAGTGGTCTGACACCAATTTTTCGAAACCCACAAGCCAAAGTGAAAAAGAGGGCAGCAAGCGAATAAAAACAACAACAACAATAATAACATCAGGAGGAAGATGAAGACCGATCAAAATTATATATGAATGATTTAGGTGGATTGCCAGCACTTAGCCAGTTGGCTTCTCTCACTCTCATGTTGGGACACATGTACACATTCCAACTTACACAGGTCCCTACCGACTCTGATGACGGGATGGGAACAAGGCAGAAGGTAGCAGGCAGCAGGGACACTCGACCATGACGATGACGGCGACGAAGACTACAACGATGACGATGATGATGATGACGATGACGACGACGACGCACGGCGGCGGCGGCGGCTGGTAATCATTGACGAACGACCACGATGACAATGGAGGAGAAATGTGAAATTGAAAGAGTGAGAAGGACTGCGTCTCGGTTGTCTCAATGTTAATGGTATGGTCAGGCTCCTGCACTTCTTCAGTCATCATTGTTTGAGCCATCTAGAGAGACTGTCACTGGTTGGCTGCCGACGGACTGCGGGATTGATGACGCTGGTTGCGGATAAAAGACTGCAGTTCTGCTGCAGGAATTGTTTCCAGTAGTTGATTACAAGCGTTTGATTGCACATCGTACACATGTAAGAACAACAACCTGATAGTTGGCTGGATGGACCGTATACGGTTGCCGTATAGCAGTGGCCTCCACCAATTGTCGTTCTGCAAGTGGGGTATGAAATTACATGGCGAGGCTAAACAAAAAGATAATTATCACTATTTGGCCACCGCCCATATTTTTTTGTTCGCTCTATCTTGGGGAGTAATTTGCGTCGTTTTACCACCTCCTGTGGCAAAGATTCTTTTTTTTTTCTACCTGATCTGGTGCCACAGTCTTCACATCAGAGTATGGTTTGGGTTTCAATATGATGCCCATGCTAGTTGGCAGTAAAGTGTAACGGGTTATTGGTTACATGTTTCAGCAACAAATTTTCTTTTGCAGTTCGAATCAGAAACAGCCAAGTATAGAAATCCATTGGATAAAGATTCCAGGTCGTAAAAGTAATAAAATATATGAAGATATGTGACGTGTTTGCAGTGGTTAAATGTGTTGCCTTGAACATGGTACTAACAGCAACAGCAGCAAAAGAAGAAGAACATATTGAACGATGGACAGACGACAAGCCAAGGCAGATGTTGTTATTCCACCTGAGTGAATTCTGGCTTCTTGCAACACAGTGTACTGGAATATAATCGAAGCAAACCACACAACAAAAAATGGTAAAAAGAGGATTGTGCGCAATGATGGGGATATGCAAAATGTGTTTGTGGCACATATTTTTTAGATTGGTCGAAGAGAGTTCTCTGGGATGTGGTTAGATTTTTTTTTAGCATAATAATGATGGAACCTAGGGGATTGGCCATTAGCAACATATAATTTATTTATAAACAACATTTTGTTTTAGTTAATTCAAAAAAAAAAAAAACATTAAATAAATATGATAAATGAGATTTTTAAGACAGTATGAAGTTATTACATACATATGTCTTTCATATTAAACAAAAGAGCTGACCTTCGAACTTTAAATACATTTTTTCTAATTTCCATAATTTTTTATATTTCAATGAAGAACATGTTTTTCTACTACTTTAAATAAATATCTTTAAGGACTTTTAATCAATTCTTTTGATGTATTATATGAAATAAAATGCTTACAATTTCATTAAATTAATAAAAAAATGTATACGTCCAAGTGAATAACGTCCTTTATTTTAGGTTCTTTATAGGTCCTAGACCAAATTATATTTTTCTTTAATAAATGTTTTAGGTTATATTAGTTGGATTGACAATACTTGATTATCTTAATCTTTAAAAAATTGAAGGACAACATTTAATATTTTCTATATGATATATGAAGGTACATACATATATTATTGTGTGTAAGGTGAGTTTATGCGAACTAACTCCAACATTCTTTTCTTTCTATTCTAAGCTTATCTCTGTCTCTGAGAAAATCACACCAACATTTTAAGCTTGACTTGACTATTGAAAAATAGATAAACTGAAGATAAGATTATAAAAGATTTCTTAACGTGGTTCCTTATTTTTATAAAACTAACAATATAAAAAGTTACATGCTTCTTACTCTGAGAATGATAATTTTTAAATATATTAATATCTTACTCTTAATTTTTGCCCAATAAAATAAGATAAAAATTGAAAAAAATTAAAAATTGATTTTTATCAACTGTCTTATATTCCAAGTTTAAAAATGGTTTTTGAAGAAAAAAAAACGATCCACAAAAATAATAAGATATCAATTTTAAATTAAATATGTACCTATATTCTTCCTCGCTTAAAAGAAGCTATGCCGTAATATTTTAAATATTATAAGTTTTTAGTAATGTCTCTTTCATTTTTTAGAGTCAAAATTTCTTGCAAGATTTGTTACTTCTTCACAAAAAAGAATACCGAATTTACGAACTCCCTGACACGTGTCTCTAACTTACAACTACTGAGAGCATGCCTTCAGCATTTGACCACCTTTTAAGTCACTCATCCCTCTTATAAGTATGATCTTGCCAACATTTATTTTGGTGAATAAACTTATACCTGGGTCCTATTTCATAAACATTGACAAGTGACAATTTGTCACCTGACAATTTGTCAAGTGGCAATTCTACAATTGTCACTTTTATGTCCCATAAATAATTTGACAAATTTGTAGAATTGTCGGGAAATTTGCGACAATTGTCAAGTTTCTGGATCATAAAAAAATTGTCATGACAATGAATTGTCAAGAATTTTTCGACAATTGTCACGAATTTCCTGACATATTTGTCGTGACAATTCTTTTATGGGACAGGAAAAAATATGTGAATTACAAATTTGTCAATATGTCATTGACAATTGTGACAGGCAAATGAGCTTCGGTCAAGTTGAGATAGAGAAGTAACTAGTATCATTCAACATGTTAGATATTATTTCTTCCGGTGAATGTACCGTATTGTACGCCTCGAATTTTTAAAGAAAGAATTAACAATGATTTTATAGCATTGACAATGACTTTCAATTGATTGAAAAATTTATTCCATAAAAATATAATAATATATAATAATTGTCATACTATGACAATTTTTGTCACTTGTTTTTTTTTATGATCCAAGCAATTGTCAGACAAATGTGACAATTTTGTAGAATTGTCACCTGTCAATGTTTATGAAATAGGGCCCTGGTCTACAATTTGAATATAAATTATTTTTCAACCAATTCAGCATTTAACGATATGTTGAATTATTATTATATTGTGTATTATAATTATTTCAATGAATAAAGATGGTTATGAGGATTTAACATTTAGTTTATTTTGTATCCCAAAACTATTTTTTTCTTGTTCCTAACAATATATTTTAAAACATCCACTTCAATGTGGTATTCAATTGATCAAGTACTTAAATTTCTTGGATAAGTTCAATTTCTTTCGAATTTCAGAATTCTAGAAAAAAAGGACCTTAAAAGACGTCCTGATTCCTATGAACTCAGCCATACCTTGGGTCCATCAAAATGTTACCTTTTAATTGATTTCAAGAAAAATGAAAAGAAACAAATTTTTATAAACTGATAAGAAAAAAGACGAGAAAATTTATTTTCATAATTAATAAATTCAAGGACCAAATGTGCTATGCAATTAAATGCCACTATGCAACTATTTTTTTATATTTAAATCTAAAAAATAAACATGAATTTCATTTATCTATGCTGTAGGTAAGACCTAACCTCAATTTATTTGTAAAATGAAAACTACAAACAAAATATTTAAATAAAATTTATATATTTTTTTTTTTTAAATGCAATGTTTATCTTCATCATTTCTTACAAAAACCCACATTATTTTCTTAAATTATATCTCGCAACCATCTATCAAACAAATTAATCATCACGCATAAGAAAAGACAACTTGCCACGGAGAGCCAGCCAGCGGAAGCCACACGACAGATCCTCCCAATCTCCAGCTGGGACAATAAATCCAAATGTCTATATAAATTAAATTTAAGTTCGATAGGCTGAATTGTTTGATCCTATTTTATTTAATTTTATTTTATTTTTTTTTTTTTCGTTTGAATATTTATGTTAAATGATGGTGGTCCTGGGAAACACTACTATCTATATTATATATATGTACATATATAAGTTACCTTTTGAGTAAAAAAATAAAATTATTTAAATGCACTCTCGTAACTTAGCAATATTTATTGATCATCGTGTAGGCAGATATTTTATTCTGATTATGGAGGAAATCGTTTTGAAATTATAATATATCAAAATTTAAATCAATAACAGACTAATAAGGCATATTGCTAAGATCTTTGGTGTTGGTAGTTCATTGGTAGGTAGTTCATTCTTCAGGGCTTCATTAGAAAAAATAAGCAATATTAAATTGGAAGTTATATTGGAAGTTATATTGGAAGTTCATATTATTTACTTCTTTAAAAAATTTATTGTACAAAATTTTCATAAATCAATATTTTTATTTTATTTACTAGTTTAATTATTTTTAATACAATGCATAATCGTTAGAAAAGCAGGCTGTCATACTAAAAAAAAATAGCTTTTCAGAAAATCGATTTGAAATGAGTGTACCTTAATTGTGTTTACTGATCCGTGCTTCATAAGCAAGTAATTAAAATTATTCAAAATTTAAACAATTCGAAATATTTTGTTTAAAAAAAAGTTACAGGTCAACACAATTCCTGTGCTACCTACTACTTTTTTGTTTCAAAAAATTTTAAAGAACAATTAAACAAAAAGTACTGATAACAGAAACTAATATTAAGAAACAAATGCAAACAATAATTGTAGGTGTCATGCAACATAGCATTTATAACACTCAATTCTTTAATTCATTTTCTAAATCACGTTATTTTGGTGCATAGTTTTCTCAAAAATAATTTTATATATTTTTATATATTTATGTGTTCGTATTGGATTTCGCAAGGCATTACGTTTTTAAGTGTTGTTTTTGCTTACAATGTTTAAAACTTTTATCGATTCGGAGTCAAACACTGAATACTTTGAAAGATGTAAGCAAATATCTAAAATAAATTCGTTATTGAAAGAAGGAACACCCAGTTCATGTGATAATTTAAATAGAGGTTTTTACTAATCATTCATTTCATTTTAGTTTCAAGTTGGTAGCGCTGACATTTGACAACAACTGTCAAACTCAGCTGTCACCTGAAGTTGAATATTTGCCATTTACGATTCCATAGCAATCGAAAAACGCGTTAAAAATATTAAAACTTACAAAAAAAAAAGTTCACCGACTGCGCAAGAGATTTGTAAAGAGAGCCTTAAAGTTTCTAGTGTCATAAGCATAGACATCATTCTAATGCACGCTTGGCCATCAATTTCCGATGATAACTGTTTCTTTTTGTTGGCCGGAAATTGTAGATCATGACTTGGACAATATCTGATTCCAACAAGACGGGACAACAAACCACACAAAACTTACTGGCAAAGTCCAAAATTTTTAATGAAATAGAATATTCATCAAAATGCTTACGGAACCGAAACTCTGCATTTCACATTTTTTTATGAAAATCTGCTTATTGCTAAATACTTGTTTTATATATTATTTAACTTCCAAAAAGTTTTGAAGTTTAAGGGAGAACAAATTGTAAGTATCTTTAAAACTACTATAAAAATTTTGATGAACAAAATAATTTTTTGGACAACAGTGGTTGTAACTTTAAGTAATTATTGGCTTATTAAAATTTAAAGAAGGTGGTAGAAATTTTATTTATTTTATTTTGTTTTTTTTAAAAAACAACTGAAGGTTGTACAATTATCTGGAGTAGTTTTTTTGTAAAGCCAAGGACCCAATCTCTAGTAATTACTTATTTTTGTTTGCTGTACCATTTTTGTTGAAATTCACGCATAATAAAATATTCTTAGTAAAAATGCGCGGGATCTTCCATATTCTTGGATTTAGAATACAAATGCAACAGCTGCACTTATTCCCACACAAGCTTTCCATTTCCAGCATTTACCTACTCTGCATAGATGTGCAACTAAAGAATCTACGCACTCTTCTGCAAAAAATAGTGCATACCTACAGATACCATATGAGGGGGGGGGGGGTGCGATTCAATTCTTTATTGAACCACTAAAAACGACTTTATAAAACGCTCGAATGCAGCGCTGCAGCCAGCGCACCTATTCACTCCTGTCCTTTCCCTTTTCCACACGGCCATGGTCTGAGGTCACTGGAGCGTCCCGCTGCGAATTAATCGTTTCCAATCGAATGTTGGGGCCGCGGACCATATTTTACTGTCTGATTAATATTTCGAATCGATTTGGTTTGGCTATATCATGCGCTGCTATATACGAAAAGAACGTGCCCCGCAAGGAGCCCCAAACGAAAGAGTGCGCGCAATGGAACAGCAGCACTTCGCTCGGTGTTTGTAGTTTGCCTACTTCCAAGCCAACAGGCCATCACCTTATACTCCACCATCATTGTTGAGCGGTTTCACGCTTTGCAGTTAACGCTTTTGCCTCTTCTTTTAGATTCACTTGATCGCATATAGTTATAAACGTTGCAGTCGCGCATGCTCCTGTGGAAAATATTTCATTTTTCCTTTATTTATTTTTTTTTTTTTTTTGTTACATTTGATCTTCTCGAAATTTTACATTGCATTGCAAAATGCATTCGCGCGTATTTGGACAAGTCCAAGGATTTTCTATAGCCAATTGAGGTGTTATTCGAAATATTGCATGTTCACCTGCACTCTCACATTTGTCTTTGGATTATGGGGCAGGCAAAAATGTGGAGGAACATTTTTTTATTCAATAGAGACGGTAAATTAATGTAACAACATTTCGTGTGTTTTGTGGAATGAGTTCCCACAATTAGGTGGCAGACAACAATGGCGGAAGCTATACTATCACACCACACCACCAACCACCACCACTACCATCGGATAGTTAAAGCCAATTATCTTGTCCGTTTGGATTATATCTCGGTAGAAGAATCAAGTTATTTCTGCACAAAACATACTCAGTCTTTTCAGCTTATTTGCATTGTGAAAAGGGTGCAGAAGGAAGAAAATGCATTCTACAGCAGGTGTGGCACTTGTGGCAGAGTTCATTAAGTGACAGACAATGCAGTAAAGATGCAGAAATTATGCAGACCAACCAATGAGAATTTAACAAAGATAAACTCAGGGAAATAATGAGAAGGGTTCCAATTCCGAAGGTATAATAAAGTAGGTTCTTAGGAAAAGTGCAAAAACGTAGAAAATGTTTTACACACGCAAGTGATGATCATGATATGCATTGAGAAATTGTTATAGAAAATAGAAAAGTTGAAAAAATTTCCGAATTTTTTGTCACTACAAAATATGTAACAAAGGCTTTGATATGCAAATACTGAATAAAAATTCCGAAAATCAACGAAGTCAGAAAAAAATTCGAACCAGGAAGCCAACATTACTTCGAAAACGCAAATCTAGAAAACCAATCCCGAAAACCAGTTGCATTTTTATTTAACCGAATCTCTAAAACTCTTCTTTACATTTATTTTGGATTTTTAATAAAAATTTTAGTCAAAAAAAATAATGAAATTGAAAATAAAAATAAGAAGGTTTTTAACTCAAAACATCAAGAATTTTGTGAACACACATATTTTAGAAAATGCTTTTCCAATAAAAAAAAAAGAAACTGACCAAGCTCAGGAAGTCGACTCAGCGTTTTTTAATGGTGGATAGAACTCAATTGTTGTGGAATAAGAATCGCCACCAAAACGATTAAATTTTATTTCGAGATATTTTTAAAAACTTTATTTGATTTCTAAATTTTATTTTGTTTGTTTTCATTGCTAATTTCAGCCTTTGATTTGACTATTAGGCGACCATCGAGAGCACTTGAACTCAAAATTCAGAACTATACCGGATCTCAAAATGTTACTGATGATGGACAAAAAATTAATATGTCCAATCAATTCTTGATTCCAAAAAACCTTATTTAATTTAAAATCATCTAATCTGATTATAAAATAAATTGGGTACATGGAGGCAAAAGAAAACATACAACAATTTCCAACTTGTGTCTTACAGAAAATCTCCTCCCAGAACCTTCTCACCACATCACCAAAACAAGCTTCCCACAAATGTATAGATAGAATCTTAAATTTACAATAATTTTGTGAACCGCGAGTAGTCTTTCCCACATCTTTAACTATCACACAACCTGTTTCTCATTACCAAAAGCCATCTTTAACTCATGATAATTTTTTGTTGTTGTCAAAAAAAATATATTGATTAAAGTCTAATTGGTGTCCAAACAACATCATTTAATTTGCATCGATTTGATTTAAAGTTTTTCATAAGCTTTAAAATAAATATTCGGAATCACACCGAAATCACCATCGAGGCGTGATTAGCTGAAGATTTTCTCACCGGCTCACATCACAATAGCCCACCACATTTGTTTGTGTTTTTTTAGTAAAAAAAAAAAGAAACCTACGATTTGTTTAAAATTCGAAGTTTGTATTGTTTAATTTTAACAATTTGGTTTGGTCATGCTTTATTTTTTTTTCTTTTGATTTATACGAAATGTTAATTTTAAGGCGGAAAGAGAGGTGGTAGATTAAACACTTATATATTGGAATTTAATTAATTAATCCAATTTGCTATTGATGGTTTGTTTTGATTTCCAATGACCAATTGGCTTTTATCGATCGGGTTAAAATTTTTTTAAATTTTCGGAACAATAGAAGATACACGTATACCTACACACCGATCCACACAATAATGTCTTCGAAATTGAAGGTTGGCGTGAAATCAATCTTCAACGGATTTGGTTTCGATGACTTTTGATCGAAATCTATTTGGGTGCGAGCGATTATGTTTTTAACTGGAAATCAATTTTAATTGAAATGAACATGAATGGATTAACCATAAAGGGGATTGGTCTTTTGAAAATGTTGATCATTGAAAATTCAAAAAAGTATAGATGATATAGATTATTTAAGACAAGAACAAGTACCTAAAATTTTTTTGTAATGTGATGAAAGTGATTTTTTGACTACCAAATTCTTATCTACATCAAATCTACATGTTTGTGTGCTTTTTTTTTAACCAAGTCATCATCCGATATTATTTAGAAATGTGATTCGTCGAATTTGAATTTACTAACAAAAAATTCACACTAGCCGCTTTTTACACTTAGAATTAATTTCTAAATATTTCTGGACAAAGATAGTATAGGATGGGATAGTAGAACATTTTCAATAACTCGGGAGTACTGTTTCTACGATTGTTCCACTCCATTGTTGAATACGTGCTTCTTTATGGATGCCAGCACTTGGAAAGTCACATCCGCCCAAACGTCCGTACATATATACAATAGTAGATGTCTGCGAAACATCTGGAAGATGTTCTCAAGCATACAGACAACCGGGACGACCTAGAATCTACAAGCCTTTGGCGAAGAACGGTCAGAGAGGAATCAGCACAACTGGAGAAGAGTTGCAGAGAGTTGAAATTTATCTACAGGCACCGTACACGATGGCTCGTAGGAGTAGAGTCACATTATGTAACTTAGGTTCCAGGACCTAAAAAAAAAGGGAAATAACTTCACGGGAAATAAGTTCATTCGGGAAATAAGTAAACTTCAATTTTGTTCAAGTTCGGTTCTTTCCTAATAACAATGGGTAGTAACTTTACTTTACGATAAAAGAATTGTGTGGAACTGTCCATTTTGTGGTCCTATGATCCACTTAGCTGAGTCCAAAATGATTTCACATACATAGTTGGGTAAAAAATTATTAAGTTTCTCACGTTCTATTACTCTTCGTGTGATTTTTTTAAATGTTTTATGGATACGAATCTACTCTGGAATTATGAAGCAGACGGCGGCGGTGGTCTTTTTTTTTCAAGTGAAAAATTAAAATTGGTTCTTTGAAATTTGCATGACGTATTTTTTTTATAAATTCGCGCGAATTAAAAAAAATGTCATCAATTTCAATATACCATTTTTTTAATCGATTTTGACATTTTATATTTAAATTGTTTTGAAAAAAACGGTTTTTTAATAATAATAATAAGTCCAAATCAATAAATTCTCTACGACACAAATCAAATTCATTTTCAAAAGTGAAATTATTTCCCATAACAGATGAAGTTATTTGGTGTGTGAAATTATTTCCAGTTATTTAAGTGATATCCCTGCACTCACATAAAATGTGTTATGAGGGATGACTGATGACATGAGTACGTTTTGACTTTAATCTGCAATATTATGGATAAGTAACTTTATTGAAAAGAAAAAAATATGCAATTCAGTTAAGTACTCAATCGAAGAGTATGAGTTGAACTAAAATACAAGAATTACGTCCAATCACCCCGGAAAACAGTGTCTTCTAGAACATCATTCATATACATACTCGTACGTACATATTCGAATAATATTCCCTTCTAATTATAGTTATCATAAACAAAGAAAACAACAAAATATAAAATACAAATATATATCTCCAGAAAAGGGACAAAGGAACATCATCATCATCATCATCTTGAAGCACACAATACAAATGCCGAGACTTGGGTACATCCTATTATGGCACAAAATCATAGTGCAGCTGAATGCAGATCGACAGCATGCCTCCATCGCGCATCGGGAGGATTGTCGAATTGAGAAAACAATTTTCACCCGTGTACCTTACTTGCGGCGGCGCGCAGCGGCGGTGGCGGTGCGGCGCGGCAGTGAAGCGGCTGTATACAAGTTGTGTACGATGACGATGATGGTGATGGCGGTGGCGGCGAAGCGGCTGTACCTACACCAGAACCGATCTTTTCAGGTTAAGGACATTATGGAAATTGTCCCCTGCGGGCCCAGATGGCCATTACTCAGTTATATCAGAGCCACCGCCCAATCGATCAGCCGACGACTTAATGTGACTCCCTTCACAAAAAAAAAGGCTCATACAAAAGACCAGAGGTACAGCAGCAATGACGACGATGACGACTACGAAGACTACGACGACGACGACGATGAGGATGCAACTCAACAACGCACCATCACAACAGGTTCAATGCGCAAGTAGTCTTCGGGCGTTTGCGATGCTATCATCTGGGCTGGTCCCAGGAATATTATATTATTCCTTTCGTCCATCGTGTAAAAGCGTATTCTGATGACGAAGATGTCCGCATATCTTTGTTTTTAGCAAGGAGTTTGCTAGTTTCTTTATCATAAAGGATGTAAGTTACCCTATTTTTGTCCTTTTCCCACTTTCAAAAATTTAAATCAACTTTACCCTAAAACAGTTTTAGTGCGACACACTGAAAAAACTCACATCTTCTTAAATTTTTATAGACGATGATCAAAATATAGCGAAAGTGGGTTTTAGTTTTCTAAAGTAACACTAGATTCAGGCGTGTTCAAATATTTTTTGGGAAAATTAGTGGTCCCAGTGTGGCACAATTTTTATGAAGAGAACTTCATCAATCAAATAAGCTGAACAATGGTTTGCACACACTTGAATCTTTTGTAGGGAGTCAAAAATTTGAACATAAATATTTATTAAATATAAACGAAAACTAACCCAACAAACTAATCTCACCCTATAAAAGCAATAGGGTACATAATTTAATAACTCAAAGCTTATGAATGGCGACGAGGCAGCAGCTTGATCTGCAGCAGTGGCGATGCGGCTGGCAGGCGGGTGACTGCGGTGGCGAACGGACAGTAGAGTCGGCCTCGACATCGCAGTAATAACATCCGTAGCTCTGCACTCATGTTGATGCGAATTGTATCACAAGTCATTACGAAGATTACATGGGACACGCCCATTTCTTGCACTGCCGGTCGCAGCGACTGATAGACATGAACTCCCGCCAATTTATGCGTATTCAAATCCAAGCATATCTTTACGTCTGCGGCAATTCC